>JARHVA010008285.1:495000-521829 GCA_037957365.1 Torreya grandis | reverse complement strand
AGAAACTTGATCTTATCTCTCCTTCTGATCCATTTATATTGAAATCATTTGAGTCAATTTAGTGATGGAATCATATTTTGTCTTGAACACTACATTTATCGCATTGATAATTATATCTAGAATATTTTACACCGAACATTTAGTCAACTATGACACTTATTTATTGAGGTTTTATGCTATAAAAGTATGAGGAATACATGATCTAAAAAACATTTATTAATAAACTATGTGGTGTGGTCAATGAATAAAATTTCTTGAATTGTCCCATAGTTAGCTCTATTTTCTATTTTTTTATCCAATTTTTTTGAAGTGATAAAATGCAATGTAAAGAGGAAAGGTAAACCTTTTTGAATAGAGAATTTCTTTTTTTTAAAAATCATATTTTTTTGCCATTGATGGTCAAACAAGCAAAGGCATTTTAAAAGAGAGTCTAAATGGGTGATATAAAAAGAATGTTAAACCTTAAGGTTTTAAGCATGGAAAGGATAATATGCCACTCTATATAATCAAATTTTTTTCGAACTCAATTTTGATGAATTTACTCCCCTAAAAATAGGCAAGGGCTCATTCCATTCATTCTTAGACAACAATGATATTATATAAAATGTAACAACATTTGATAAAATATTTTTCTCCACTTTTATGATTGTACATAAGATGTGCCAAAGGCAAAGCACTAAATATTTTACAATGAATCCGTATTATAAATTTATAAAATTAATTATCCTCTAATTAGTAATGTGTTTGGCTCACTTATATTTAGAATGAACCCAATGCATTTTTTTTGTTGATGATGGGTCCTAAATATGTTGTTTCATAAATTTCCTTTGTAATCTTAAAGTATGTTAGGGAAAAAATATTTCCCAGACACTTTGTAAAAATAAGAAGTAAAACTATCCACTCTTTGTGACTTATAGTTATCAGTGCAATAATTACAATGAATAACATCATAAAATTCATCGAAAGAGGTAGGAGTAGTGAAATTTTTTAGATAAAGGTCTTAACTTATAATACACCAAATTTAAACATCATTTTAAATATTGAGCTCTTTATGTCATATTTCCTTAGGATTGGAACACCAACTTCTATGTTCATAAAAGGCCAAGGAAATACCTTACAAACTAGTGAGGTGGTTATGCACAGTTTGGATATCTTAAATTTTTCATTAGCTTGGTTAGACCTAACATGTTTGAAAAAATATTTAGAGGCATGATCATTATTTTTAACCAATGCAATCAAGCTCAAATTTGAAAAATGATGGCTAAATGTCTTTCCACAGCTTTTAGATTTGTTTAACCTTAGATTTCATGACATGTTACTTAGTGTTAAATGAAATCTATTAAAACATTAATGAAACCCTCAGGTATTCTTTAAAATGAGTGCCATCAACTTATTTTTGAAACTTTGCAAGTTTCTTATAATGGTAATAAAAATAAGTGGTTTGATTGATCTTATCATTCCACGACTTGGCCCAATTAGTAGGTTATGAGATACCTAGTGTCAATTTACATACATTGGCATTTATTTGGATCTCATTATTATGGCTAAAGAATGGCGTATTCATGTATAATCCATTATGAGAAAGTTATGAAAGTCACTTTCCTATTCCAGCTAATAAGTGATGGAACTATGGCTGGAAAGGATGAATTTGAGGTAAGCAGTGATAACTTTTTGACCATAAAGTACATAAAAGAGAATATCTATTGCTCAAAAAGGATTGCATGAGCTAATCGTTCGACAACCCGATTAGTTATAACCTTGAAGTATGGTTTGCAACTTAAAAATTACTACCTAAAATTTGACTCAAACAAACCATAATTATTTTTAAAGTGAAACTACTATTTACTTTCATCCACACACCATCACATAGGCAAGTGACATCATTATAATCACGGGCTTGAATCATATTATAATTGCATATTTAATAATTACGAGCTTCTAATATTTCCATGCATATAAATAATCACCCTATCCCTCCTTTAAATTTACAAGTGGTTTAAGATATATGAGTTCTTGCATATCTAATATTTTTGGCTTATGGCCTGGTCTCATAGTACTGCAACTAAACAAATATTTAGTGGTCCTTACGGAGATTATTTACAAGTAAATATGTAATGAAGCGGTCCCATGGATTTTAAAAACTATAAAAAATATACCTACACGGGAAATCTAATAAGTTTGAATGTAAAAAAGAATTATGAAATAATTTTTTATTGGTTTTAAAGTACTTTTTTGTACCTAAAGGTTTTTTATGGGTGCTACAAATTATTGTCCCCAACATCTACCTATCTCTGAAAAATATCTTTCCTATATAATCATTGTTCCCATTTTTCAAAAAAAAAATTCTATTTTTTATAGTTAAAAAAAATTAAACTTACATAAAAACTCCCGCAATTATAAAATAGTTACAATTACCCCTTCATAGCAACACCCTATTAAATTCTTTATTTGAATATTCAATGCTTTGATTCTGTAGATGGGACTACAATGCGTTAGGGTCTTCGACTTTCTACTACATAATTTCAACGCTGAGAATGGGCCAAACGTTAAAATCAAGTTAAAATATAAACATTATTTAGAAGTGATATTACGGGCCCTTATTGGAGTAGGTAAGGTGGGGCTGCGACGTTCACATTGTTAGGATGATGCAAGGGCCAAAAAATAATCAGATTTGTCATTTATTGGAATGAGCGTATTTCACGGGTGTGTAGAACGTGATCAACGCTTACCTCGACAAAAATAAAGTGACCGAATAAAAAATGGGTTAAAATCAGAACATGTCAGCTTAGGCAATCCTTGGCTACAGCGGACGGCTTGCTAATAGGTCATATATTCACATTCAGGACAACATATATTCTTCCATTATCTTGGAAAATGTCTACACCGTTGATTTAATGCAATCTATGTGAATGAAGATTACGTCTATCGCTCTGCATAAATGTATGGTAAGTGGGATTTGCTTTGCCTAATAAAAAGTATGTTTAAATGTTGGTAGGATTTATCTGTGGATTGTAAGTATATCAATACATCTATTTTAACTATTACACTACAATTTAAGTTGAATACTAAATTAATAATTGTTTTAACTTCCAATCAATTTATATATAATATCTTAAAATTAGATTATAATGAAAATATGAATAATTAAATTTGAAATAAGAATTAAGTTTTATTTATGGCTAGAAGAGTAAACTAAAAGTAATTGAAAGATTCAACACACATTGAGTTTGAAAAAGAAGTTAAAAATGATGAAAACAAATATATTTGTTTACTATTCTAGTATTTTGAGATTAGAACTAGGTTATGCATGGTGTTTGAGATTTTATATCTAATATTTAATTGTAAATAAATAAAATATGAATTTGTTGCTTTGCTTGATACTACCGAATATGTACTTGAAAATTTTGATAGGTCACCAAATCTATAATCCAGATATAAATATTGAACAGTTTTTAGAACTTTACATTAGTAGATGATTACGTAGCCTCCAATTTTAATAATCTACATTTTCTCTTCTGATAAAAACATGAATAAAATAACAACTTAAAATTTAAAAATATGATGTATGGACCATTTTTCAAGCGAGTTGCAATATATTAATGTTAGGTTTTCATGATTCATATCCGATTTCAAACTAGAGTTTGTAATCAATTATAAAGAATTTATTAGAGGGAGGGGAGTTCTAACTTTACGAGAGCAATTGAGAGAGAATTGAGTTAATCCAAGAGAAAGAAGCAAACCAAAAAGCTTACAATTGAGATGTGTGATCATAAAAGTGAGTTTGTAAGACACTAATTTTTTTTTTAAATTGTCAATTAGGAGAGAGGTGGAGTGTGTGAAATTTGCAATCGATAATTTAATATAGAGAGTGTTTTAGTTTTTATTTTAAGATCGTGTTTATAAGTATGTCCTAGGTTGAAAGAGTGTATGTCTCTAGGACAAGACACCCATTCAATTGACGCCGTCTTTCATGCCTACATCAATCACGTACAATTGATAGGGGAAACTTTTTCGGGACAGCTCGGGTAGAATTTCCACTACCCGATCGACAAGACAAATAACAGGAAAATATGTATCCAACGTGCACCGTGGTCGGTAAAGGCATTGAAGTGGTGTTCAAGTATTCACGGGGTCGAAGTTGGCTATAGAACCATGGAACCCACATCGACTAATAGAAATGGAAAACGACGACTAAGAAAAAAAAAAAAAAAAAAATGGTGAAAGACGAAAACTACATCGGAATTTAATTTCATTAAATTGGAATTTTTACATAGACCCTAAGATTTGTGTTGTAAAAGAATCTAAGAGAAAAGAAAAGAGGAACACAATTTGCATAAGAACCATGAAATCCAAAAGTTAAATCGTTGATGAATACATAATTTTTTATTGCACTTTTATGCGGCATTCGATTACAAATTCCTAACGAAATAACGATAACTCTACAGGGGCCTTGTTTTCTGAAGTTGCATTCACATTCTTATCCATACGCTGAGCGGGCGCATACCGAGCGCCTTGTTCTTTTACTCCATTGTTGCTTGCAGAAAAATCTAAATCCATTTCGCCTGAGCACCCATACTTTATAAATGTATTAGAAAAATCCTCAAATTCGAATGAAGGCTTCCATGGAGATGGAGATCTAGTCTTGATATTTATAATCTTCATATCTGCGTTTTGTAACGTTGACATCTCATCTACAGAGCTGCAACTCATGCGCCTTTTTTCCGAAAGCTTTCGCAGGGTTTGGTTTATGTCCAACAAAGCACAAAATTGTTGCAGTTCGCCTTCATTATCATTATCATCTGTACGCGGGCGCTTGGCCTCAGCTTCTGGTTCGCTCTCCCGTGCCATACGCTTTGAGGAAAAATTAAATTTCCGGCTTGGTTCGTTGAAATCCATCTTAGTTACCCAAAACAAACAGATTGCTTAGGGATAGAGCAACGTTTTCTCCCAAACAATTCCAAGAGAAAGCCCTCATCCACTGATGAATGCAAATCTACCCACACAGCACATTATAAATAAAAGGCTATATCATGCCGACACTAGGGAATGTCAAAAAGAATGTACGCATTGATCAATTAAACTATACACGAAATAGCCGGAATCAACGCACGTGTTGTTTTCTTCCATTGCACCGTAAGAGAAACTCATTGCCAAAGTGACTAGAACAAATTAAAATAATAACAAAAGCCATGTTTTGTGGCGCATTATATATAGTTTTCTATATTAAATCAACGGACGTTATATTTTCTATAAAAATTGCCAACCGAAAAGTCGGTCTTCGGCTAGCGCCGACGACTGTTAACAGGTCATCATTATACTTTTTTTTTTTGCCGGCCGTACCAAATCTGCGACTTGGTAATGGCTGCATTGTTGATTTATTGTGATCTATGTTAATGAAGGTTGCGATATATGGTGTTACAGGGCCAGCTCGACGGAGCTGACCATTCTTGCGGTACCACTTGTTCTAATTCAAATCTTTTTTTGCGACGGGACTCTACAAGAATTACGGACTACGCTTTCAGTGTTTATTTGTAGAAGAACACCCACAAACACAGTGGACTTCAACTTGTATAATAAAGGATTAGTAGTAAAAAGAAAAACACACACTTGCAAAGATCGGGAAATCGACTCAAATACACATGAGCATTCACAGAATACAAGAAAGTTGGGAGTAACATGTATTTTATTAACTCTTCAGGGCAATCCGGTCCAAAGTACAATAAACAGGGCAACTAACCAACATACACAACAACCACCGAGTCGGGCTCAGTCGATAATGCTCGAAACCATCGAATGATTACAATGAACAATTCCCTCCCAAACTCTGATTACTCTCTACCTAGGACAACCCAACCCCTGCTTCACGAAATCTGAGACCAACATAACTGCTCACAAACACCCATACGACACTTGCACAAACACGTGCCTACGGTTCACATAAACTTGGGACTAACACACACTACTTCACAATGATTCGCTTTTCACCACTTTGACAATTTAGAAATGCATTCACTCAAATCACTGTGCAAAGAAAGCTAACCATTCGTTTGATCAAGGTAGACC
This sequence comes from Torreya grandis, assembly GCA_037957365.1. Taxonomy (NCBI): domain Eukaryota; kingdom Viridiplantae; phylum Streptophyta; class Pinopsida; order Cupressales; family Taxaceae; genus Torreya; species Torreya grandis. The sequence continues at coordinate 515,766 of JARHVA010008285.1, read as the reverse complement.
AACTCGTAAATGTAGATAGGGATGTTGAAGCAACACATCCCTCATAGACTCCCCCACTTAAAAATCGATGACGTCTTCAGCACCTACGCAACTCCTTTTGCAGGAACCCATGAGGCAATCTTCTAGTCAAACTCAATCTAGAGCCAAAAGATCAGCACGTCCCTTCTTCAAACTCAATCTAAGCTAAGAGGCCAACATGTCCCCTTTCCAGGCTCTATCTAGAATCCAAAGTCAAGAGACCAACACGTCCCCTTTTCAAACCCAAAGCCAAGAGATCAACACATCTCTTATTCAAGCTCCCTTCAGAGTCAAAAGACCAACACATCCCCTTTTTAGACCCAAAGCCAAGAGATAGACACATCCCCTTTTCAAGCTCCATCCAGAGTCAAGAGATCAACACGTCCCCTTTTCAGACCCAAAGCTAAGAGATAAACACATCCCCTTTTCAAGCTCCATTCAGAGTCAAGAGACTAAGGCCAAACTCCATGACCTTAACTTTGAGGGTTTCTACCTACTCCCAGCTTGCTAAAAAACTACCATTCCAACACCGCTAAAAACTCCCTCTACTTCAGATTGCCATGTAACCCACTGTCTTCACCTCAACAACCTGTTCCAACTATCGCTCCAATTTAACCCATCACATACACAGAAGAGAGCTTGGGTAGGAACCATCACTAGTTCAGCTTTATCAACAACTAAGGTATCCAACGGGTTACAAACTGAGAAACACACTGAATCTCTAGTAATTTCATCATGTAGACAAGCTTGCCTACACAAGCAACACCAAACCAATGCAGCTTCACAAAATCACCCTAATCTTGCCAACCTTGAAACGTGGGGTGGAGAAAAATGGTTCCTGATGACCCACCTCTTCAAGACTCTGCAAACCCAACAAAGACTAAGTGACCCATCAAACTTTCCCCCAAAATAGTACTAAAACTCCAAAATAAGAGCATAATAAGCAAGGATAACTCTTCAGACCAAGCACCCCAAGCCCAATAACAAGAATGGAGTCCTTACTCAAGAACTCTCCTCTACACCCAACTCGATGCACTTGATCAATTATCTTCTATGTGAAAAAACAAGATGTTTCCTTGAGCATACACCATGGCTATGAAGAACCCACTTCACATCAACGGGAAAAAGGAACTTGTTACTCCCCTTCAACATCTAAATTGCCAACAAGCAATACAAGATACACTGACTCCTTGCCAATTGTTGCACTCTTCTACATCTCAGCTCAACACCCCTTTCATCTTCCTAATCTCACTCCTCTACACAATATTCACCACAGACATCTGCAACGAATCCAACACAAAAGAACTCCAAGATGGGCAAAAATTGTCACTTTACCCTTCCTAGGTAAACCCTGTCTCAGCACAAAATAGATGGCTTGTAACTACTCTAAGCTTACTTGCACCTTTAGAGGTCTGGAGGCCAAGTTTCCAAGGCTAAACTGGTTGAATTTCAATTGCAAGACCACGTGAGTCCATTAGAAGTAAGGGGTTTTCAAGCACAGATCACCCCTCCAAAATAATCAACCCCAACAAGTTACAACAACCACCTCCAAACCCAAGCTTTACCTAGCATTGACCTCCCCTGAGCACACATCATTTTCTCATACTGTTCATCTGGCTGCTCCATCTGAACTGTAAACACCCCCTACTACTTCAAAAAATCTTAGTTGTAGTGATTCCCACCACATGTCCAACACCTCAAACATAATTTATTTTCACTTGACTCTCCAACTAGTGACTTCTTGCCATCCATGGAAGTGATGTAAGACATTTGAGATCCCACTGATGACTCTGGAGTAGCCTTCCTTCCCTAGTCACCAACTGGCTTCCCTGAACACTTACTCAACCCCTTACTAATGCCTCCACCCATGGATGCGCAAAGGCCCAATATGCTTATGGATGAAAAACCATCTCTAAAATCTAAGAGATGGTCTACTAAAATAATTACTTTGCTAACATCAGACACTTCATGGTGATGGAGCTTCACCTGAGCCCATGATTGAAGACCTTGAGTAAACTAAAACAACTTATATGCCTCTCACATGTCAGTAGCCTCCAAAAAAAGTCTTGGGAAAGAATCAATGTACTCTCTCATCTCCCTCACTTGCTTCAACTGACTCAACTTGGTCGTAGCCAACCATGATGCATTCCCAAGTCAAAATTGATCCCTAAGGGCTTCCATCATATCCTCCTAAGAGTCCAACCTCCTCATAGAACTCTTTAATGCAATGCCATTAGACAAGGTTCTATACCAAATCTTTGTTGTACCTATGAGGTACTTTGCTATAGCACGTACCTCCTGTGCGCTTGATAGACCCCTTAACCCTGCCAGATACTCCTCCATGTCACAAAAAAATTCTCCAAAAGATGGTCATCTCGCTCACCATCATAACACTCTGATTCCTTCAACTTAGGGAGCTTCAAGACTGTAGAAGACCTAGACCATGATGCTTTCACCAAAATTGATACCACTGATCGATACAAAGCCACATCATCCTGTAACTTTATCTGGAACACCAAGCTCTCCTCCAACCTTCCAATAAGTTCCATGATCATCTACTCCATGGTAGTCACCTTCTCTTCAAGCTCGCTAAATCTCATAACCACACGGTCCACCATCAATTAGAACTGGGCACCAACTCACTCAACAAGGCATTTACCCACAAATACAAATTTTAACTTACGAACGTGGTGACTGCCACCACCTTGACCTTTGCTCTGAACCTACTCTCGACCCCTGTTGGCTACCTTCTTGATCAACATCCTAGATAGATCTCCTACCATACTGACTCAGACATAACCAAACATAACACTAGACTAACTTGACAGGGAAAAGCACAACATAGTTTAACTTAGGCAAACACAATCCTACAAGTCACAAACCATGTACTTTGATACCAACTATCACGGGGACCACTGTAATATCCCCTTTCTTGCTTGAATTTTGAAACTGGATATTTTGAATTGCTTTTCTGTGTATTCTGATTTTTTGGTGTTTTATGCATGTAATAAGAAAAATTGCGAGTTTTGCCAAATAATTCCAAATAAATAAATAAACCACAGTATAATCTCTCAACTGGCAAATCAAAGATCTTATTACATGTCCAGATGATTACAATAAAAGTCCTCTGTCATGCATATAAAAGAATATTAAAATATTGTCTTAAAAACTTGATTATTCTAGCAAACTGGAAATAAACCTTGGATCTGTGCAGCTCGGGTTGTTGTGTCAAAAACACAATCGCTGACATCGGTTATTCTGCCATCATCAGTCGATATACTACCGGCATCGGTCACTGTCGGTCAGCTACTCTGTTGATGTCGGTATGAAGTCAGTTGATGTTGGTCACTTGGCTGCCGATGTCGGTCTTTGGGTCCCCTACGATGCTATTCGGCCTGCGGTAGAATGGTATGGATTTGCACAGATCTGTACGAATTCCATACAGGAGCAAATAGAATCTAGTGTGGCCTGAATGCTGAACACCTGATCTGAAGGAATATTATGCTAATCCTGAAGATCTAGTCTGGATAATTACTGAATCAAAACCTAATGAAAGAAATACCTGTAAACCTCTGTGATAACTTTTGTATGAAGTTATCTCTCAAATTGGCAATAGATCAGTTGATATCTCATAGCTTCTGAATTGCACACACTGAAGAGTGGACATTCTCCAATGCAATTGGAATCCTAGAACCCTTGACTCAGTCTTCTCAGATAATACTTAGCGAAATTCTTCAATATCAATAATCAATAATATCACTCTCCCTCCTATGAGAAACCCTTATATCCTCAAAAAGGTGTGCTTGCCCTAATTAGGGTTTCATATTTAAGAATAAGGCTTTCATAATTAAAAATAGGCCAAATAATTAATATTTAATTAAATCAATCAAATATTAATATCTTCCTCAATACATGTCTGAAAGAGTCCAAACGAAAGCCAACTGGTAAAATTTTGCTAGTCGAAGCCAAACCAAGCTCCATCAAGACCCTTTATCCATCCTATCAGCCTACAAGGGTTGCATAATAGGCTAACCATCAACTCTGAAGATGTCAACTGAAAAGGGGACATGACAATCTGCCCCTTCTGAAATTGCTTGCCCTCAAGCAATTGCTGAATGATAAACCAATCAATCCATTTGGATCCCAAATGTAGTCATGATCTACACTGCTGTCAATCAATGCAAACTCCATGCCGTGTCTATCACAACTCTCATCCAATTGTGTCACATCGTCCCAAGTACCAAGATAAGGATCCCAACATCAAATCCATGAATGGAAATTAGCTGGCAACTCAAGTAAACTCCTCACCTAAATACTGTGAACAATACCATCTGACTTCATGCACCTGCCACCTTTACCCAATACAATTTCTGAATCTGGAGTGTGAATGCTAGACATACTCATATCATCATCATCATGTGACTCGACTGTAAAAGAAAGCTGAGTCCCTACCACATGTGCTAACTCTTGAACTGAACTCACCTCAAGACAAAGCTCGTCCACATGTCTCTCTTGTATTGGTGCCAATGTGCACTCAACAATGCACTCTCCCACATCATGTGGTATGACCCTCTCCATCTGATGAAAAAACATATTTTTGATCTTGCTGCCCCGAATAGCCTTAAGAATATGTGTCTTCCCACCAACATCAAAACGAACCTCCATGTCCTTGAGACGAAGAGTGACTTCCACAAGGGAATGAAGCCACTTCATACCCAAGACTAAGTCTATATCCCACATGTTCACCACATAATAATCAGCCTTGAACTCATAGTTGTTCAAGCGCAATGGGAGGTCTCTAATCATTTGCTCACACCTAAGAGTGTGACTGTCAGCCACCTTAACTCTAATGCCCTCAAAATATTTGATAGTGAGTCCACGCTTCTCCACAAATCTAGCATCTATAAAATTATGTGTGGCCCCTGTATCAAGAAGGGTGATGACCCTCTATCCTACCAAAACTCCATGGAGTCTAAATGAATCATCTGACTGAATGCTAGATAGGCACGCCTCCTATATGTGAAACTCTAAATTTGCCTTTGCCTTAGGCTCTGAAGCCTCTGCCTCTGACTCCTCAGAGCTATCCTACTGTTTGGAATCTTCTGATTCTAAATCATCATAATACGCCCACATCACACGATTTGCCTTGCCCTCAGGCCTCAAAGGACAATCGTGATTGGCATCATAGGGACCTTTGCAGTAGAAGCAAAGCTTCTTCCTACGTAGATCGTTAAGAGCCTCTCGATCCAAAGGTGGTGCTGTTGGGTTGGCCTTTGAATCATTCTTAACACCTGATTTATCTATGTTAAAATCTGGTCTCTCTCTATTATTGTTGAAGCCGTTATTGTCCCTAGATGAAGAAGTACCTCCTGAGTTAGATTTATTGGATGGGCCTACCATCTCCATACTATGCGCCTTCTTCATAGCTTCCTGTAACGTAGGAGGATCAAAGGCTTTGATCCAACCTCTCAATGGTTCGGATAGGCCCTCGATGAAGAGAACTACCAATCTACGCTCTGAAATATTTGGCACCATGACTGCCAATCACTGAAAATCACCAATGAAGGACTCCAAGTTGATTGTTTGTTTCAATTGGGCCAAATCTCAAAAATAAACTTTCGGATCTTTCCTGTCAAACCTCTCAACCAACCTATCCACAAAGTCCTAGTACTCTGTCACCTGGTTATGCTGAAGTGTTACCATACCATGGCACCACCAATCGTGTGCTACTCCCTCTAAGTGCAAAGTGGCGTATTTGATGGCCTCTATCTCTATCATTGGCCTCAATTCCAAGAATGTGTCAAGCTTATGAACCCAAGTTTGAGCTATCATCTTACTGCTACCGTCAAAAGTAGTCAAAGAAAGCTTCCCAGTAGCCTTCTTCAGCTCACTGAGTTGACCTCTAGGCCTCCTGTCCTGTCTCATTGATCTGTAGTGCTCTCTCCTCTGATTAACAAAATGATCAAAGGTCATCCTCTCCTAAACTTGAGGAGATAATAAGTCCCACTCATCATTTGCAATCATGAGAGCATTTGCAAATAGTGAATCTCCTGCCGCCTCCTCTACTGGAGCCTCTAGTTCCTCCTGAACAAACGTAGGCCATGTAGGCCTATCAGCTATCCTAGAATGGGTTAGTTGTGGTCTCTGATTAACAGTAGCACTCTTGTTATCTCCTTGTTCCCCATTCTATCAAACAGGTGGGCTCATCCTCTCTACCATAGTAGTGAGTGCCTGTAGTGCCTGTGTCATTTGTTGCAGCCCTGTAACCATAACACAGAAGAATTATCTAGTGTCATGATCATCATTATGCATGTGGCCCTTGGGTGGGATACCCTCATGCTTGTCACTCATGGTGATCGGTTCCTATTCTAAAACTTGAGTGCCTTCAAGCAAGGCTCTATTGCGTGTGAAATACCTGTGTGGTCCCAACTCTTGTGGCTGCATAAGATTGTTAAACCCTCAGGATGGCAGGATTTAGCTCTAATACCACTGTAATATCCCCTTTTTCCCTTGAATTTTGAAATTGGATATTTTGAATTGCTTTTTTGTGTATTCTAATTTTTTGGTGTTTTATGCATGTAATAAGAAAAATTGCGAGTTTTGCCAACTAATTCCAAATAAATAAATAAACCACAGTATAATCTCTCAACTGGCAAATCAAAGATCTTATTACTCATCTAGATGATTACAATAAAAGTCCTCTGTCATGCATATAAAAGAATATTAAAATACTATCTTAAAAACTTGATTATTCTAGCAAACTGGAAATAAGCCCTGGATCTGTACGGCTTGGGTTACTATGTCAAAAACATAGTCACCGACATCAGTTATTCTACCATCATCAGTTGATATACTATCGACATTGGTCACTGTCGGTCAGCTACTCTATCGACGTCAGTATGAAGTCGGCTGATGTCGATCACTTGGCTGCTGATGTCGGTCTCTGGGTCCTCGGTGGCGCTATCTAGCCTACGACAGAATGGTATAGATTTGCACAGATCTGTATAGATTATGTACAGGAGCAAATAGAATCTAGTGTGGCCTGAATGCTAAACACCTGATTTGAAGGAATATTATGCTAATACTAAAGATCTAATTTGGATAATTACTGAATCAAAACCTAATGAAAGAAATACTTGTAAACCTTTGTGATAACTTTTGTATGAAGTTATCTCTCAAATTGGTAATAAATCAGCTAATATCTCATAGCTTCTAAATTGCACACACTGAAGAGTGGACGTTCTCCAATGTAACTAGAATCCTAGAACCCTTGGCTCAGTCTTCTCAAACAATACTTAGCAAAATTCTTCAATATCAATAATCAATAATATCACTCTCCCTCCTATGAGAAATCCTTATATCCTCTAAAAGGTGTGCTTGCCCTAATTAGCGTTTCATAATTAAGAATTAGGGTTTCATAATTAAAAATAGGCCAAATAATTAATATTTAATTAAATCAATCAAATATTAATATCTTCCTCAATACATGTCTGAAAGAGTCCAAACAAAAGCCAACTGGTAAAATTTTGCTAATCGAAGCCAAACCAAGCTCCATCAAGACCCTCTATCCATCCTATCAGCCTACAAGGGTCACATAATAGGCTAACCATCAACTCTGAAGATGTCAACTGAAAAGGGGAGACTGAATATCCCCTATTTCCCTTGAATTCTGAAACTGGATATTTTGAATTACTTTTCTGTATTTTACCCTTTTTGATGTTTTGCCATGAATAAAGATATGATTTTGGAGATAAATTCAAATAGATAAATAAACAACAGTATAATCTCTTAACTAGCAAATGAATGATCTTATTATCCTTCTAGATGATTACAATATTCAATCTCTATCATGCATATAAAATAATATTAAAATACTGTCTTAAAAACCTAATTTTTTCTACAAACTAGAAATAAACCCTGGATCTGGTACGTCTCAGGTTGCTGTGTCAAAACATAGTTGCCAATGTTGGTTATACTACTGCCATCGATTTCTTGGTGTCGTTAACCTACCAACGTCGGTATGGGGGTCGGCTGATGTCAGCCATTGTCAGTCTCTGCTTGTCGATGTCGATCTTTGTCACTTCCCGCTAATGCATACGGATTTGCACGGATCTGTACGGACTTTGAACAACCATAAATACAATATAGCACAACCTGTATGCTGGACACCTGATCTCAAGAAATATGGCTCTAATACGGAAGATCTTTATCTATGCAATATTTGAATCAAAACCTAATAAAATAAATCCCTATGATAACTTCTGTGTGAAGTTATCTCTCAACCTGGCAATAGATCAGCTGATATCTCATAGCCTCTCAATCACACACACTGAAGATGGCACGTTCTCCAATGCAAATAGAATACTAGAACCCTTGGCATAGTCTTCTCAAGAAAAAATCCTTAGCAAAAATTTTCTTCAATATCAATAATCAATAATAATATGAGACTCCCTCCAATGAGAAACCCTTATATCCTCAAAAAGGTGTGCTTGCCCTAATTAGGGTTTCATAATTAAGAATTAGGGTTTCATAATTAAAAATAGGCCAAATAATTAATATTTAATTAAATCAATCAAATATTAATATCTCCCTCAATACATGTCCGAAAGAGCCCGAACAAAAGCCAACTGGTAAAATTTTGCTAATCAAAGCCAAGCCAAGCTCCATCAAGACCCTCTATCCATCCTATCAGCCTATGAGGGTCGCATAATAGGCTAACCATCCACTCTGAAGATGTTAGCTAAAAAGGGGACATGCCAATCCACCCCTCCTGAAATTGCTTGTCCTCAAGCAGTCGCTGAATGATAAACCAATCAATCCACCTGGATCCCAAATGGAGTCATGATCTACACTGATGTCAATCAATACAAACTCCCTGCCATGTCTACCACAACTCTCATCCAATGGCGTCACATCATCCCAAATACCAAGATAAGGATCCCAACATCCAATCCATGAATGGAAGTAAGCGAGCAACTCAAATAAACTCCTCACCTGAATAATGTGAATAATACCAACTGACTTCATGCACCTATCTCCTATACACACTACAATATCTAAATCTGGAGTGTGAATGCTAGACATACTCATATCATCATCAACATCTGACCCGACTGTAAATGAAAGCTGAGTCCCTACCACATGTCATAACTCCTAAAATGAACTCACCTCAAGACAAAGCTCGTCCACATGTCTCTCCTGTATTGGTGCCAATGTGCACTCGGCAACTCTCCCATATCATGTGGTATGAGTCTCTCCATCCGATGAAAAAACATATTTTTGATGTTGCTACCCCGTATTGCCTTAAGAATATGTGTCTTCCCACCAACATCAAAATGAACCTCCATGTCCTTGAGACGAAGAGTGACTTCCTTAAGGGAATGAAGCCACTTCATACCCAAGACTAAGTCTATATCCCCCATGTTCCCCACATAATAATTAGCTTTGAACTCATAGTTGTTCAAGCGCAATGGGAGGTCTCTAATCATCTGTTCACACCTAAGAGTGTGACCATCAGCCACCTTAACTCTAATGCCCTCAAAATCTTCAGTATTGAGTCCATGCTTCTCCACAAATCTAACATCTATAAAATTATGTGTGGCTCATGTATCAAGAAGGGTGATAACCCTCTATCCTGCCAAAACTCCATAGAGTCTAAATGAATCATCCGAATGAATGTTGGATAGGCGTGCCTCTTGTACGTGAAGCTCTAAATCTACCTCTGCCTTAGGATTTAAAGCCTCTGCCTCTGACTCCTCAAAACTATTTTGCTGTTTGGAATCCTTTGATTCTGAATCCTCATAAAAAGCCCACATCACATGATTTGCCTTGCCCTTAGGCCTCAAAGGACAATCATGACTGGCATCATAGGGACCTTTGCAGTAGAAGCAAAGCTTCTTCCTGCGTAGATCATTAAGATCCTCTCGATTCAAAGGTGGTGCTACTGGCCTGTAACCATAACACGGAAGAATTATCTAGTTTCCTGATCATCATTATGCATGTGGCCTCTGGGTGGGCTACCCTCATGCGTGTCACTCATGGTGATCGACTGCTATTCTAAAACTTGATCGCCTTTAAGCAAGGCTCTACTGCATGTGAACTACCTATGTGGTCCCAACTCTTGTGGTTGCATAAGATTGTTAAACCCTCAGGATGGCAGGATTTAGCTCTTATACCACTGAATATCCCGTGTTTCCCTTGAATTTTGAAACTGGATATTTTGAATTGCTTTTTTGTATTTTACCCTTTTTGATATTTTTGCATGAATAAAGATACGATTTTGGAGATAAATTAAAATAGATAAATAAACAGTAGTATAATCTCTTAACTAGCAAATCAATGATCTTATTATCCTTCTAGACGATTACAATATTCAATCTTTGTCATCCATATAAAATAATATTAAAATACTATCTTAAAAACCTAATTTTTTTCACAAACTAGAAATAAACCCTAGATCTGGTACGTCTTGGGTTGCTGTGTCAAAACACAGTTGTCAACGTCGGTTATACTATCACCGTCAGTTTCTTAGTGTCGGTAACTTGCCAACGTTGGTATTGGATTCGGTCGATGTCGGCTGTTGTCGGTCTCTGCCTACCGATGTCAGTCTCTGTCACTTCCCACTAATGCATACGAATTTGCATGGATCTGTATGGACTTCGTATAGCCACAAATACAATATAGCACAACCTGTATGCTAGACACCTGATCTCAAGAAATATGGCTCTAATACGCAAGATCTTTATCTGTGTAATATTTGAATCAAAACCTAATAAAATAAGTCCCTTTAAATACCTGTGATAACTTTTGTGTGAAGTTATCTCTCAACCTGACAATAGATCAGCTGATATTTCACAGCCTCTGAATCATACACACTAAAGATGGCACATTCTCTAATGCAGATAGAATATTAGAACCCTTGGCTCAGTCTTCTCAAGAAAAAATCCTTAGCAAAATTGTCTTCAATATCAATAATCAATAATAATATGAGACTCCCTCCTATGAGAAACCCTTATATCCTCAAAAAGGTGTGCTTGCCCTAATTAGGGTTTCATAATTAATAATTAGGGTTTCATAATTAAAAATAGGCCAAATAATTAATATTTAATTAAATCAATCAAATATTAATATCTCCCTCAATACATGTCCGAAAGAGCCCGAACAAAAGCCAACTGGTAAAATTTTGCTAATCAAAGCCAAGCCAAGCTCCATCAAGACCCTCTATCCATCCTATCAGCCTATGAGGGTCACATAATAAGCTAACCATCCACTCTAAAGATGTCAGCTGAAAAGGGGACATGACAAACACACAACCAAATCACATAATCTAAACAAATATTTTAACATTCTATTTGGCCTAGGCTAACCTACCTAGATTTCATCATGAAGGGGAAAGCTGACTTGATGCTCTAGTCAAGTATAAATTATGGTTAATGGTATATTTTAGCTGAGAACCCAACACCCTTATCACTATGGTGTGTGAAGTGAGGGGGTAGGTCCCAATAACAAGCCTATATCATTACCACTACATTCCCTTTCAACTCAAACTACCTGAAAGCATACTTTTATATCTAAGCAATAAGAAAAGAAATGTGTGAACTAATTAGTAGCATATAATGATTAATTTTAACTTGAAACAAGGTATAATGTTGACACTATATGTAAAAAATAAATAATAGGGTCGATAGGGTCAAAACTTTTCTATGGAATCAAGGTCTAAAAATGAACTGGGTCAACAGGGTCAATCAAGTTATTTTAGATTATTGATATTGAAGACAATTTTTGCTAAGGATTTTTCTTGAGAAGACTGAGCCTAGGGTTCAAGTATTCTATTTACATTGAAGAATGTGCCATCTTTAGTGTGTGCGATTCAGAGGCTGTGAGATATCAACTGATCTAATGCCAGGTTAAGAGATAACTTCACACAGAAGTTATCACAAATATTTAAAGGGATTTATTTTATTAGGTTTTGATTCAGATATTTCACAGAGAAAGATTTTCCATATTAGAGCCATATTTTTTGAGATCAGGTGTCTAGCATACAGGTTGTGCTATATTGTATTGGCAGCTTTTTAATATCCCCTTTTTCCCTTGAATTCTGAAACTAGATATTTTGAATTGCTTTTCTGTGTATTCTAATTTTTTGGTGTTTTATGCATGTAATAATAAAAATTGTGAGTTTTGCCAAATAATTCCAAATAAATAAATAAACCATAGTATAATCTCTCAAATGGCAAATAAAAGATCTTATTGCTCGTCCAGATGATTACAATAAAAGTCCTCTATCATGCATATAAAAGAATATTAAAATACTGTCTTAAAAACTTGATTATTCTAGCAAACTAGAAATAAACCCTGGATCTGTGCGGCTCGGGTTGCTGTGTCAAAAACATAGTCACCGATGTCGGTTATTCTGCCATCGTCGGTTGATATACTGTTGGCATCGGTCACTATCGATTAGCTACTCTGTCGACGCCGATATGAAGTCAGCCAATGTCAATCACTTGGCTGCCGATGTCTATCTCTGGGTCCCCTATGGCACTGTCTGGCCTACGATAGAATGGTACAGATTTGCATGGATCTATACAGATTTCATACAGGAGCAAATAGAATCTAGTGCGGCCTGAATGCTGAACACCTAATTTGAAGGAATATTATGCTAATACTGAAGATCTAATTTGGATAATTACTGAATCAAAACCTAATGAAAGAAATACCTGTAAACCTCTGTGATAACTTTTATATGAAGTTATCTCTCAAATTGGCAATAGATCAGCTGATATCTCACAGCTTCTAAATTGCACACACTGAAGAGTGGACATTCTCCAATGCAATTGGAATCCTAGAACCCTTGGCCCAGTCTTCTCAGATAATACTTAGCAAAATTCTTCAATATCAATAATCAATAATAATATATCTCTCCCTCCTATGAGAAACCCTTATATCCTCAAAAAGGTGTGCTTGCCCTAATTAGGGTTTCATAATTAAGAATTAGGGTTTCATAGTTAAAAATAGGCCAAATAATTAATATTTAATTAAATCAATCAAATATTAATATCTTCCTCAATACATGTCTGAAAGAGTTCAAACGAAAGCCAACTAGTAAAATTTTGCTAATCAAAGCCAAACCAAGCTCCATCAAGACCCTCTATCCATCCTATCAGCCTACAAGGGTCACATAATAGGCTAACCATCAACTCTGAAGATGTCAACTGAAAAGGGGACATGACAACAACTCAACCGAGTTGACTGCCTGCGTGACACCACTTGTTCTAACCTAAATCCCTCTTTACGACAAGACTCTATAATAACTATAGCCCATGCCTTCAGTGTTTACCTACACAAGAACACCCACAAACATAGTGGACTTCAACTTGTATAATAAAGGATTAGTAGTGGAAATAAAAACACACACTTGCAAAGGTCAAGAAATCAACTCAAACACACATGAGCATTCACACAATGCAGGAAAGTTAGGAATAATGTGTATTTTATTAACTCTTCAAGACAATCTAGTCTAAAGTACAATAAACAGGCCAACTAGCCAACATACACAACAACCATCGAGTCAGGCTCAGTCGATATTGCTTAGAACCACTCGAATGATTATAATGAACAATTCCCTCCCAAGGTCTAATTACTCTCTACCTAGGACAATCCAACCCTACTTCATGAAATCTGAGACCAATATAACTGATCATAAACACCTACACGATGCTTGTATGGACATGTGCCCATGGTCCACATAAACTTGGGATTGACACACACTGCTTCACAATGATTCACTTTTCACCACTTTGACAGTTTAGACTTGCATTCACTCAAATCACTTTACAAAGAAAGCTAACCATTCATTTGATCAAGGTAGACCAAATCATGAATTTAGATAGGAATGTTGAAGCAACACATCGCTAATATATGGCATGTGGGATTCACTTTGGCCTACATCATCAGCTATGACGTTTGCCATGTGTTGAATCTCTATAGTTTAGTCCACTTGCCTTCGTGTGTTAACTTGAGAAGGTCATCTCTGGATAATATTTTTGTTTTTGATAGTTATGAGGTTGTATTGATAGGTCCCCTACTCAAGAAACAAACTATAACTAAATACATCTGATTAGAACCAGCCAAAAGACCAAGAAAACCTAACAACAGATCAACCATGACTACACCCAAGAAGACACGATGACCAAGCAACTGACAAAAACCCATACCCAAAATCCAATAAAACATAAAGAATAAAAATTAGAGACAAATCAACATTTACCCACGATAGCTTCTTCTTTTGAATCCAAGATATACACCATTTTGCCACCCCTATGTTCCACCACTGCTGCCTCGACATGTTTTTAGCTTTGACAACTATACTCAAAGCAACACCACATCCAACTGCAGGCCTAGAGATACATGTAGCTCATAAGAAGAGGTTTCTAAACACTTCTTCCCATGGAATGTTACACCATGGTGACGATGCCACATCCTTTTGTAGAGCCCACTTCACCAACTTCTTTACTATAACCACTATGTTCTTACCATGCCGATGTTCACACAACTTATCCATTTCCAAAATTTGACCCTTGAGTTATGCTAGAATGGGCATGGATATTAACTGACCTTCTTTGACCTAGGCTCTGCTATCTTTCTTTTAAATCAATCCATGAAATCAAATACAATCATGATGTGCATCTCCAACGCCCTGAATGCTGATCACATGACCACTCCAAGGTCATCTCTACCTGAGAAGGGAAAACTGGATAGTGGGGAAAGGTCATATAGCAGAATCTTCTTGATTAACCCCACTAAAACTTCTAGATGCATGAAAAACATTGTCACTTGAGTGACCACTTTTGCATCAGAGACCAATGCCATAAGATTTGAGGCAAACATTGTCACAATTTATGAATTTACTCGACTACACATACTCTGTAGCATAAACATGAGCCTAAGGAACTCAAAAATAGCCTCCAATAAATCCTCTAATGAGATCCAAAAGATGTGGGATAAGCGAACATGTGAAATTTTGCCTTTGAATGCCATTTTTTGTACATTACTCCCCCAAAAAGACACAGAGTTGTCATGGCTATTTTTGTAACATCATCCATGTTACCTTCTTTAAACCACTAGACTTTACGACAATTGTGAGCCAAAATAGTAAAAAATGCATGAGCCCTAGCTAGCTTTAAACCCACAAAAAGACATATTGAGAAGAGACGCTTTCCTCAGGACCCACAGTTACCACATGTAGTTGCCAATTATACAAATCCTACCCTTAAACCATCATGAATGCTCACCTGTGAGAAGCAATTCCCATCAAGTAGGGAGATGTCATCTAATAATGAGATGGACGATCAGTGAAAACACACCGAATACCAAAACACTACCAAACAATAGTGAAAAATCCCCTACCAAATTTAGCCAAAGGAAATAAAGTCATTTTACAAACCACCCATAACATCATAACACCACACATGTTACCTAAACTCAATCAAAGTCATACTTGGAAAATCCTCCCACACTTCTCTTACATTATCCATCCTACTCGACTCTTCTTGGTCAATACTACAATTAGCCAACAAATCTGTAGTCAAATTTACCTCTCCAAAATAATATCTAGACTCCCACTCAAAGAAAAACTCTAGGTTTTTCAATGTGTTCATCAGGATTGTTCTCAAGATGCCACACTTTCACCTCTTGCCTTTTCAATGCTAAGATCATAACTTGGGAGTCTCCCTCAATTATCGACTTTGAGATTCCACATTGGAGAGCCATTTCAATACCCAATGCAAGAGCTTGCACTTCTGCTTCATTGTTTGTTCCATCTTGAAGTTTTATCGACATAGCTCATATCAAGGAACCATAACAATCCCTAATAATGCAACCCGCTCTTGAGGCTCTAAGATTATCCTGAGAAGCTCCATCAAAGTTGAGCTCAAACCATCCTCCCAAAGAAGAAATCTAATTTTGCTTGTTTTTTCAATCATTTTTACCAATTGTAATTGACCCATTAAGAAAGATCTTTGGATAATATTAATACACTAAACATCTTCCAAATTTTGTAAATTTTTAGCATTTGAGGTTACCCCACACAATTAGAGTTTCTAATTTATTTATTTATGATGATGGAATATATGATAAGTGTTTTACATTTATCATTATGATAATTTTATTTACTTTAAAATAAAAGAATTTTTTTAATTTAAGTTTGCAATTATTTAATTCATGTAATGCTGACATTATAAACTCAAAAAAAATAAAAGAAGATAGCAAGGCCCAAAATAGCTTAAAAAATTATACAACATATACAAACGTGGAATACAATCACAATCATAATGAACTTCATTCGATCTACCACTTATTTTATATTAATGTATTGTCTATTTTAATTATTAATTGAGTAATGTTGGATTTAATATCTAATAAAATAAAAATGAAATACTTGATTTCTCAAGAACTGAGAATTTTCTCGTAATTTTTCATATATTAATCTATGCCAATCTCTTCACTCAAGAGATGATATTATCCCTTTAATTTTTTAAAGGACAAATATTTGACATTAAACATGAGATTAAAATATAAAATCAATTATAATTAAAATTATAGTAACTTAAATTTTAAGATAACAAATATTTGAAATTAAAAATGATACAATAGAATATAACTATCATAATTAATATTATAGTAACTTAAATTTTAAGATAATAAATATTTGACATTAAAAATGATATAGTAAAATATAACTAGCATACACATCTTAGATAAATTTATGTAAAATACACCAATAAATATCATTATCAAGGCACCTATATCGTATTAAATTTTGAGTGCCTTAAGAATGATATTTATCGGTGTATTTTACATAGATTTATGTAAGATATGTATGCTAGTATATGTCAATTATTGGACTGGTAGGTTCACATACATCTAGAATAAGAGTCGGGTTCCAATCCTTGTACCTCTACTTTTCTATAATAGTTTTTTTAAATACATATTAAGTGTTGGATTGATAATCCTACATCCATCTAGAATACAAACAGGGTTCCAATTGTTGTAACTTTTCTTTGTCATTGTATATTTTTTTAATATATGTTAATTTTTGGAATGGTATGCCCACATCTATCTAGAATACAATTGGGATTCTAATCCTTGTACCTCCACTTTTTCAATCCATTATTTATATGTCTCCTATTGTAGGTAGCTAGCGCATTGATGGGATTTGAATCTAGGTTACTTTGATACAAATACAACCACTATAATTGTTACACCCCAACTTGACACTATAAAAATTTCTTAGTAGTTATTTAACTACTAATCAGCCAATACATAACATGCTATAACTCAACCATAAGAGATATCATAGATAATATAATATTAAACATCATTCAAATCTTCGTTGTCATTAGATATATAAACTAGAAATAGTTGAAACATTGAACAAGCATTAAATTTGAATAGGAAATCAAAAGTGATGAAAACATATATATCGGTTTATTATTTTAATATTTTGAGACTAAATTTAGGCTATGCAAGGTATCAATAAAAATATGTAATTATTTTTTATTTTATTTTTTGCTTTGCCTCATACTGCCAAATCTATAATCGATGAGTTTGGTAGATCATTGAATCTATGCTACCTATAATTTCCTAACACGTTATGCCCTATTGAATCCATATTTTCTAATTCTCAATTTTTATAAATTTAAGATTATGTTCTATTAGATGCCAAACATCATTTTACAATAATTATTTTTTGTTTCACATAATATGATTTTCTTCTTTGTTTTAACAAATGAGATTTATCTTAGTATGATTATAACCACACAAAAAAATCCATCCATTAATGAGAACCTCTCAAGCTTGTTGATCAAATCAACAATGATTTTATTAATTTGTTGAGGAGATTCAACTTTGAGAGAAGCCTTGTTCAAATATATATAATCTAAGTAGATATGCATGCATATGTTAGGTTTAACAACTAATAAAATGATTGAAATCTAAGTTGAATAATCAATGTATCAAATAAACCACACATTTAAAATCTTTTTGGTTTCATCACTAATCAAAGGATGCAACTTGGCCATTTTTTTCTTAAATGATTTAGCATCACCATATAAAACTACATTGTGAACATGTGATGTATGAGTCTATATGAAGAATTTTTTAATAAGCTTAAGGAAATTATTTAGGAAATTAATTTAAAAGTTTTCTAGAATATTTATCATCTTTCAATGTCAAGAATTTTATTGTCTCATTGTTAAGTAATGTAGAATAATTCTCAATGTATGGCATATAAGGTATAAAATCAAGATCACATAATGAAAAAATCAGCTTTAGTAGGAAAAGGCTCACACTCACCAAAATAAGCATATTGAATAACCTAATGATTAATTCCTTTTTTATGATTGAAGGATAGTAAATAAACATAATTCCTTGAATATCATTTATGGGTTTCATCATTATAGAAAAAATTCAAACATAAGTATCCTAGGTGAAGGGTATTCCTCAATTACCTTAGGATATATATGTTCTAAACATGTAACATGACAAAATGCATTTTTATATGATGTACAAGCCCTATAAATATGAGTATTTTTATATTTATGCATTGAAGCACAACTGATTGTAAGCATCAAGAATTCCATTACCTTGTTGGAAAGGGTTTTATTTAATTGTAGACTATGTAATTTATCCAAAACCTAGTTCGAAATGATGAGGGGTGGGGATAATTGAATAATTGATACCTTATTAATTTTAACCTAATGTACTACCTTTGTATCAAATTTTATTTTCACAAGTGTCACATTTTACATATTTCTCTAAAATCCTTCATGATAGACCACTATATTGGTTGGATTGTTTGGTATTGAAAAAACTATCTTTCATAGTTTGATTACTCTTATCTGTGTAATAGGATATGCCACTAACCATGAGATATGTGAAAAGTCTCCCATAGACATGGGTAGTATAATATACATGGCTGATACTAGATAAATGCACATCGTCTTAAAATTTTATTGGACCACATGGAGTAGATATTAGCTTTGATAGGTTCTCATTGTATACAGGAATATTTTCTTAAGGCACTGTCATCTTTGGATGAGAATTTCTTAAGAATCGAATAATAACTTAAATGGGGTACAAAAAATTACATTATGGGAAGGGGACAATAAATTTTAATGTATCCCTCTTCTAAAAAAAAAGCATCTATATAATGTAAAGGTACAAAAATATTAGAATGAATCTATATTCTACAAACAAAAGTGTTGTCACTATCTTCATTAGATATGACTTGACATTTATTAGCAAATGTTTTGATAACAAATTATTTCAATGGGAGTTTATAGTTGATTTTAAAATCCATTGATGACCATATACGAGTGTGTAAAAAGTGTAATATGATCATAAATAATTGAATTATGGAAGGTCTCACAACACATGTTCAATATCGAACCATTATCTTTGAGGACCTTCTTGGTAATTGAGTAATAGAATTTAACTTGAATGTACAAGTAAAGGTGTTTATTAATAATGCAATAAAATGGTCAATCTTATAAATCAAATGAAATCATGTGTTTGATAGTTTTTTATGTTTTAAAAATAGAAAAAAATAAGTTTTCTTGGTGTTTCTTGGCAGAGTGGAGTCACACAAGGAATCAAGAGGTGTTTCTCTAAAAATAATTGACTAATCAAGTAATTATAGGATATAAATCATGCCTTGAGTATTTTGATATTGGTCCACAATAATATAATCACTAGGTGCATGAATCAAAATCATTGAATAAAGAGAATGGAGATTATAGGTTTGAGCAGTGGTGTTTTAATTGAACATACTTTTATAAACAATTGAAGAGAGTGTGACATTCCATGCCTTAACTTTCCAAGTTGTTATAATATTTACCTCATTAAAAATAATATTGAAATGGGAAACACTATTAGGAGTGAAATAAAGTCTATCAACTAGTATGGTACGATCACATGAAACCTAAAAATAACTCTATAATGTATCAATCAAAAAGATAATATCGTATACTAAATGCTAGTAAAGAATGATGTTAGAAATAATATGCATTTTGTGTAAAAAACATATGAGAAATACTAAGAACATGTAATATTAAAAACCCTTGATACTAAACATAACCGTCATAATCATTATGATTTAAGATAGTAAAATCATAGATAAAAGGTTTAGGCAAGGAAAGGGTTTGAATGAAACTATATTTACTTAATTTTTTTATAAGCCCATTTTCCATAATCTCTTTCACATGTTTTAACAATATTTTTTTACTTGTATATAATTGTTTATTTATGAAACTTATCATACCTAAAAAATTATCTCATATAGTCCTATGCATCCCAAATGCATCTAATACTTATTTTCATCTATTAGTTTTTAGTCTTGAATGAATTTAAAAACATTCTTATGGTTTTTAATAAGTCCACATGCCATTATTTTGATTCCAATAAAATCATTGGTCATGATAGTCCTATCTTTCATATTTTCTGGGTTCCTTTTACTTTTGGTCACTCTCTATGTTCCTTGATTTTTCCTTTTTATTATTTCTAAAATTTAGTCTATGTGTGAGTTATTTTTTGAAGTAAAATCTTATTTATAAATTAATTACAATCAATTTGAAATATATGAGTGAGAGAGATGAACAATAAGAATCAAGTGTTTGCTATTATGCTCCATAATTCAACTTAATCATAGCCATTACCATATCCATTTTTAGACTTTCCATGGATTTATTGATT
>JARHVA010008285.1:317500-490000 GCA_037957365.1 Torreya grandis | reverse complement strand
CCTAAGACCTACCAAGACCTACCCTTGATAAACCCCTTGGAACTTTTGACACGCCATTTCTTTGATAAGGCCTTTGACCCTATAATAGTTTATACTAAGGTGGTCACATGCTATTTAATTTTCTTGGTCATATCATTGGCATCGAATTCATGTTACATCATTTATTTAAAGTTTAAATCTTGTATTTAAATCAAGTTACGTAGATTATGGTCTATGTTTAATGCCATTAATATGAAAGTTGGCACAAACCATGGGGGTTAAATGGACAATCCATTTTACTTTGCGTTAAGTATGGGGGTTAGCTACTAATATATGTTCCTATTGGTAAATGGTTAGATTATGGACTAAGATCTCCAGATTGATCATTCATGGTGAAGTTGGAAGATGATTTACCTTGCGATATGGAGGAGGATTTATCTCTCCTCCCATTCAATGCGGACATTGAATGGGTATGGGAAAGTGGATGGAAGGAATGGAGAGTTGGGATGGTATATGAAGGAAGTTGATGGGATTAATAATATGGAAGAAAATAAGAAAGAATAGTGGAAGATGGATTGGTTCGTATGGTAGCCACGTGGCAATTCTGACACACAACAATTTACTTTAAAGGAATATAGAGGTTTTTGTTTCTATCTTAGCTTTTGGAGTTCCATGCAATATCAAGTAAATTTTATTTATTTTTCTAGTTATTTGTTTACTGGTTAAATTAGAAAATAAAGATAAGAGGTTACTTATGTATTCAGAAGTCTTAGCTCATCTAGATGCATACATAGGACCCCATGAATCAAGATATTGACATATATCATTTGCATATAAACTTATAAATTGATATATTTAGGATATATGGTTGTTCTGGTTTAAATCTATTATTCTGTTATGGACTGAATGATTTGACTCTACATGCATATAAACATTTTCTTTGTCTTACCTATTTTGTGTTGGTTCTTTTGATTTGTCTTGAACTTATGAGTTTTATACCAGTAATGGAAATTATGTGGCTTCACTCTATGTGGATTTTTTGTTTGAATTTGAATGTGTATATACACAAATCTTTAGGTGGCTTAATAAAGATAACTCTATTTGATCTTTTGGCTTTTATCATTTGCATGTAAGGACCTATAAGATGTTTTGGGATTCCTAGAATGGTAACTACATTTTTTCCCTTTATACTACGTGGTGTGGGTTCTTATCTTGGATGCTATTATTATGGATGATGGAATGTGTTATAAGTATAATTATGTTCAATCAAACCCTTGATACTAGGTTTGAATTTGACTATATAATAAATGGATACATTCTTAGAATTTGGTTTTAGTTATATGCATGAAGTGAAAATGGTAATTTTGTATGAGCTACTTTTTGAACATTTTTCTTGCTATTTTTTTAAGTTGTGGACATAATAATTACTCTTGCATATATTCTCCTAAGTTACTGTTAACAATTACATTATCATTCTTTAACAAGTCTTTAACTGCATATATATATATATATATATATATATATATATATATATATATATAGACACACACACACACACACACACACACACACACACACACACACACACACACACACACACACACACACACACACACGCACGCGCACACACACACACACACACACACACACACACACACACACACACACACACACACACACACACACACACACACACACACACACACACACACACACACACACTTAAAACTTTGATAGTGCTGAGTGGGTATTATGGACTGCATTATTTTTTGAAAGTTGTTTAGGTTTAATATTATGACTATGTTTATATTGGTTATTGTGTTTATAAATGGCATAGTTTAACAAGTTCTAGTTGGTTTTGTTTTTTCATGGGTGATAATTTATCCTAACAATGTATTTTGTTCAATGGGTTGATATTTTTGACTGGGTTTCTATGATGTTTTTGGTCACTTTTTATGATGACTGCCTTATTGGTTTTATATCAAGGTCGATGGATATGATTTAAATTATGTATAAGCCATGGATTTTAAAATTCTTGAACTACAACTAGGTTATGATTATTTCATTTTCATCTTATGGTGACTATGTTGTTTATTTATACCAAAGCTATTGTACATATATATGCTATTGATTGTAGATATATATTTAAATCATTGCCTAAAGTTACATTTTCGATTGGGTTTGTTTTGGTAATGATGTTCAATAATTATGGCATGATTTGGGTTTCATGATTATGTTGGTGTAACTATGATGGGGTCTCTTTGGTATCTATCTACATTCCATTATCTTGTGTTATGATTATAATTTTTGATGATTGAAACTTTGACTGTGGTTAATATTTAGTTATATTGTAATTCAAATTGTTAATGTCTGTGTGTTGGCTCCCATGCTGGACTTAGAAACTTGACTTTTTTAGGATGACATGAATAGGAATGGTTTTATTCTTCCAGACCTGAGAGGAAATTGGACAAGTTTGAAGGAGTTTTATGCACCTTTATGAGATGTTTTAGTTGTATCAAATCTTTAGACTTCAATTGAATTATTACCCTATTTTGTTTTGATATATTATATTTTGAGTTATTATTCTAGTTGAATAAATAAATTAACTTATTTGATGTCATGTGGTTTATTATTTTAGTTAGGTTATTGTTTGGATATCATTCCTAGACTAGGCCTGAATAAATACACTAGTATATATTGGTAGTTTAGACAGTTAAGGCTGACCACAACTTAGATGGAGATCCAATGAGGTTAATTCAAAGACTATATAATGGATTAGTTTTAACCCATTGTATATCATTTGGAAACCATGATTAATATTCCCCATTTTTAATTTATATTATATATGGATTTATTATTCTTGTCTCGCCTCAAAATGGTATAGTCATCTTCTTGTATTCTTTTATTTCAAGATTTCTCTTTTGTGGGAATCCCAATTGCTCAAAATTCACTTCATGTTATTGGTTACCATAACCACCATCCCATTGATGGTTGGGGTGGTAAGACCCACTGATTATTGGGCTCACAGGTTTGGTTAGGTAGGTTTGTCATTATCAGTTTATTCATGTTTGACTCCATGCTTCGGTGATTGTGCACATGTGTAAGTAAGATGGTCATAATTTAATTGGTTAAGTTACTTAGTATGTTTTGGTATCACCAATATTTAGGTAGGTATTATTTAATTATATGGTATATTTTGTTAAAATTGATATTGAGTTGGTTAGTATGCAATCTTTATTATATAGATTGACCATGTTAAAGTCTAACCTATGTTATTAATGGGTTATATAACTAAAATGGAAGTTGAATATTTTATAAAGTAAAATGATTATTGGCTAAAGGTGATATGCTTCAAGTACATTAAATTATTAGTTATTTAACTTTCACATTAATTTCGCATTCTATTATCAAATAAGGAATTACTATTCTAATGTTAATTATATCTAAGGTAGACTTATTATATAATTCTTGTACAATCAATGTGATAATATATATATATATATATATATATATATATATATATATATATATATATATATATATCACATTGATTGTTTAGATAAATTAGATATATGAATTAATCTATGAATGTTATTTTTAAGAGTTTGTTAGTTGTTTATACTAGGTTTTTTAATCACATATCATGTAAATCTGGTTTGAATTTGAAAGGTTAGAATAATCTTGATTAGATTATATATATAAATAGATATAAATTATGTTATTTATTCATCAAGACAAGGTTTAATAGATAATTTTGGTTTATCACATCATGTATGGGGTAAATTCATGTACATATATGCATATGGATCTCTTAGTCATTTTTATCAATGCATAAACTTATGGTATCTAGTTCATGGGAAAAAAAATTAGAATCCTTCCTTCTAACATTCATTTTAGGCATGCCCAATTGTGTATAAGGTATGTATGTTGAATATATATGATCTAAAACTATTAATTTCTTTTATTAAGATATATATATATATATATATATATATATATATATATATATATATATATATATATATATCTCTTAATAAAATAAAGTAATAGTTTTAGATCATATATATTCAACATACATACCTTATACACAATTGGGCATGCCTAAAACGAATGTTAGAAGGAATTTCATTCTGACATTAGATAGAAAAGGAATTATGGATTAACCGAATCCCTTGATTTAATCATAAATGTGTATAATATTTCTACATAGAATAATCATGTGAACAAGTGAAAAAACTTAAAGGAAATTAATATAATTTCATTTTTACGAATCAATGGAAAAATATAAGTAATTTATATAATACATCTAATCCATTTGATATTACATAGTTATATAGCTAACATCTATATACTTGCTAGTTTCTTTCACATTGGCTTGTATGTATTTTCACTTTCCTTTTCGATAGATGAACTAACTTGCCTTGTTTCCTTGGCATGCCAAATAGACACATTTTAAGTTTTACTTATGTGAAACATTTATTTAGGTTGCACTCAACTTGAAACTTGTATGAATTTTGTTTGATTTGATTGTGTTGCATTCTATTGCTTTAATCATTTATACTGTATAAATCAGTCGTTGCCATCTTCTAGTCTATTTAAATTATGAGTTTAATTCTAAATATAATGATTTATTAGGCATAAATTTACTTATATGATAATGGAATGTTGTATAAATAATAATTGAATCTTTTCTTATTTAGTTATTTGAATTGGCTTAGCTATTGAATAATTACATAAGTTTTATTCTCTTGAAACAAACAAATAATTAAAGTTTAGTTGATTAGATGTCTTAGCCTCTTTTATTTCATAATACTACCTTAAATATATGAATTTAAATGTTTTTATGCATTTATGTCTAGAATGCTTATAGGATAATGATGTCGATCATGACTATATCATTAATTGTTATTCTATGTAGTGGCATCCATGTTAATAATCTAATGATGTATGAATTATTTAACAAATAGTGCGGCGACCTCAAGGCTATGAGGCATTTATGACCTTAGCTGGTATCACTATGGAGCCTTGAGTTTTAAATCTATTTTTCCTTTATGTAATAATATCTTTTGCTGCATGAATAATTAGAGATCTTCATGTGTTGAATTGATTTTTGGTTGCTGATTTTCCTTATCTAAAGTATGTCTGAATGTAAAGTTAGTAACTTGTATTTTTTATGTAAACTTGTGTTAACTTGAATGATAAATGAGGTTAATATATTTATCCTTATTTTTTAAAAAAATTCTTAAACTTAACCATCCTTGATCAATATTGAAAGCCACTGAGGAAAATGAGGTATTTACATACACTTAAGGACCTAGAAATGGTCCTATGTAGAAGTATGAGTGCCACATATGGTGATAGAGTCCTATTAATGTATCCATACTTTTTTACAACCTAAACCCTATATAAAATCAAACATAGTAATGCACTTCCCCATTTCACATTTTGTATGTATTTACCTCTAGATAATTACTTCAGTTCACCTCCTTTGGTTCTAGCTGTGCATATGTGAGTATGTTGAACGTTTATTATTGAGATTTTTTCATCCAAAATGTAAGTCTAACATGCATCCAAAATTTAATCTAATATATAATTGGAAAAAAAATTGAGATTGTTTCATCTGTTATCAAAAAAGTTTTTTTCACTAGAGAATTTTGTGAATGCATTTTCGTCTTATAATTGTATACTCTATTGAGTGATAACTTATAATTATCAAGATGGTTAGAATGCAAATAAGTGTAGGAAACATTTTTGGTAACCTTTTTAATGTAAGACAAATTAAGGGCATAGGTAGAGGATGAGGAAGGGGTCATCATAGTTACATCATCATTCATAACTAATAAGAGCTTCTCATAAATAAAGCTGACAACAATACCAAGTTACCCCATGCTAAAGCAGTCAGTGCGAATCCAATTGAAAAATATGAGGAGATCCTCATAACAATATTGGCAACCCTTAATACCATGAAAGGAAATATTGATAACCAAGTGTAAATATTGAATAATCTTAAAGGTATATCATAAGAGGAAGTACCCAGATTGAAAATGGGGAAGGTAGAAGGACCTGTGATTGAAGAACTACCTTTGACTACTATTTACCCAATCATCAAAGAGATGAATAAGATTCCACCACTTACCTTTTTGGTTGAGGAATTTGGTGATGAAGTTAATGTATGGCTGATACACTTGAAAAAATACTCCAACTTACATAAGATGCCATCAAATGTGAAATCCAAAGTAGTAGACAACCAACTTGTTGGACCTATAACTTTATGATGAAAGAGCCTTTATGCTATTGAAGGATATCAACCTTTGAACCTATCATAGTCTATTTTTTAGACTTAGTTTCATAAAAGATACATAAACACTAACTATAAGGAGCAAAAAATTATTGATATTTAGTTTTTAAAACAATAAAATATGTTTGTTTTTGAGTATGAGAACAAATTTCTAAATTTACTACAACATGTGAACAATATGCATGATGAAGAAACCAAGATTACTAAGTTCAAACTTGACATCAAGTAAATACTAATGTATGACGTCAATGTGATGAACCCAAGAACTTTGGTTGCAACAACTGAATCAGCCTATAGAGTTAAAGAAAAAGAAATATCTTGCTAAAAGGTAAGAAAAGAGATTAAGTCAAGCAAGTACTAGTATAAAACAAAGAACCTTTCTCCCGTGAATAAGAATTTTCAAAAATTAGATAATAATCATAGATTTTTTAGTGGTAGTAAAAATTTTAGCAATTTTTCTAATTAAAAAAAAAATTCAAGTCCAATGGATCTTCTAAATTTGGTTCTTACAAAAGGGAGAATCAAATCAGCAAACATGGACCTATCATGGGTGATAATACTATCCTAATGTCATCTTATATACCTATTGTTTGTTATAAATGTGGTGACAACCATTATAAGAAGGACTATCCTAAAATAAAATCAGGCTAAGCAGTGAATCATAGGGTATATGTTGTTATTGATAATCATAATGTTGATTTACAAGCCACTCCAATTGAAACTCAAGGTATAGTTAATGGTTTTCCCTTAACTATCTAAATTTATTCAAGTGTAATAGATTTCTTTATTTATCTTTTTAATTTAAAGCAATGTAAGATTAAACCCATCTTGATAAGAGAAGGTTGGGAGGTGGATTTTAGTACTGGTAAGAAAGTGCTTATTCTTGAGTTCTTGGAACAAGTAAAATTAGATCTAAGTGTTTTTAAGACCAAGGTGAATCATTTTCTCATGCCTTTAGGGTCTTATGATCTCATCCTTGGGATGGAATAACTGTATGAACATCAAACCATGATCTATTATGTGGGTAGAAGAGTTCAATACACCAATGACCATAGCCAAATTATGGAATTAAAATGCATGTAAAGGTATGAAAGACATAAAAAACTCTCAACCTTACAACTAAAAAGAATTGGTAGGAAGGGATACAAGCTTTATGCAGTCCAACTATAGGAATTACCTAAGGAAATTGAGTTGGTACACACAAATTTTCTTATTTTGAGGGAATTTATGGATGTATTTATTGAGAAGCTACCCAATTTACCACCTAATTAGGAGTTTAAATTTTCCAGTGATATCATACCTAGATCTGCCCCTACATCTAAATTACCTTACTACATAAATATAGTTTATCCACAAGAGTTAAAATTTGGATGTAAAAAATTTTGATAGTAAAAACATCCAGCCAAGTGTGTCTCTTTGAGGTGCTCTAGTGGTCTTTGTGAAGAATAATGATGGTACATTATGGATTTACATTGATTATCACATGCTAAATAAGGTAACAATAACATACCATTATCATTTTTCAAAAATGATGACTTATTTGACCAAATGAATGGTGTTGCGGTTTTCTCTAAGATTGACTTAAGGTCAATCTACCATCATCTAAGCATCAAAGAAGAGGATATTCATAAAATATATTTTAGAACTCTATATGGACATTATATGTTCATAATTTTGCCTTCCAACTTAACTAATGCACCTGCAACTTTCATGAATCTTATAAATAGTGTATTTAGAGATTTTTTGGATAAGTTTATGTTGTTTTTTATTGATGACATTCTCATTTATTCTAAAAATAAGTCTGAACAAGATCAACACCTTCATTTAGTCTTACAGAGACTAAGATATTATAATTTATAGGGGAAACTCTCTAAATGTGTATTCTATTAATGTAAAATTTATTATTTTGGACACATTATTTCTAAAGAGGGCATCATTGTTAACCCAAAAAATATTAGATATATTAAATATTGGCCCACTCCTACCAATGTGCATGAAGTACATACCTTCATGGGTTTGGATGGTTATTACCCATGTTTTGTTGAAAGATTTTCTAGTATGGCCTATCCCATTACCTCCTTGCCATGCAAAGGAAACAAAATTGTGTGGACCCCTCAGTGTGAGGAAGCATTTAATAAGATGAAAGTGTTTCTTACATCAACTATTATCATACTAGATCTAAAATGGTAACTTTGAACTTTGGGTTGATTCTTCTAAAGAAGGTTATGGAGGCATCTTGATGCAATATGGCAAAGTTATGGCTTATGAGTCACAAAAATTGAAAGATCATGAAAAAAACTATCATATGCATGACATGGAGCTTGATTCGATTGCTCACGCACTCAAATAATGGAAACATTTCCTTCTAGGAAAACCTTTCAAGGTGAAATTTGATCACCATGGTCTTGATTATTTATTTTTTGAAGAAGATTTAAATTCATGCTAACACAAATGGCTGAAATTTTTGAGCAATTTTGACATAGACATATCATATGTTAAGGGAAAGGAGAATCATGTGGTCGATGCACTAAATATATATATGTACCTTGCTACCTTGTCAATGTTATAAGGAAATTTTAGAAGTATTATTTTAGAACATCAACTTGATGATGTATTTTGCTATTATGTAAGAGTAGGTTTGGCTGACGAGCTTATAACAAAGAGAGCTAAATTTTATGTTGAAATAGATGGCCTTATAAGGCATAAAGGAAAAATTTATGTAATTTATTTGGGTGACTTGAATTTTTTTCTGCTTAAAGAAGTGAAAACAACACCTTATTATGCTCATCTTGAGGTTACAAAGATGATGCATGAGATGAAATTAGCTATTTATGGCTTGAAATGAAGCATGATGTCACTGAATTTGTAGTGAAATTCTTGGGATACCAATGGATCAAAGCTGAGCATTATTTAGGAGGTGTGTTGTACCCTCATGATATTCCAAGAGATAAGTGCACTCTAGTCTCACTTGATTTTATTGTGAGGCTACCAAAATCACACAACAAACATGATAAATCCTTGTGGTGATTGATAAATTCACTAAAGTTGGCCACTTTATTACTATAAACATAACTGATGATGCTTTCATGTTTGTAGAACAATTCATGAAGTGGTTATAATTCATGCCATATCTTAGGTGATTATATAAGATTGTGACAAGTTATTTACTTCAAGGTTTTGGTGTATATTGACTTCAACCTTTGGAAAAAGGCTGAATTTTAATTCCTCCTATCATCTAAAAATACATGGGTAAATGGAAAATCTCAACCAAGTTGTTGAAGATATGCTATGCATATACACAATGGATCAACAAACTAGATGGGAATACTACTTCCATCTAGTTGAAGTTGCATACAATAAATTTTACCATTCTACTATAAAGATGGGTCTGTCTGAAGCTCTATATGGGCGTAAATGCAAAAAAAATCTTGGATGGAACAACTTGGAAAATACAGATATTATTGGACCTGATTTGATTTTGAAATATGATAGGTAGATGAAATTAATAAATCAAAATTTAAAAATATATTTTGATAGGTAAAAGAGTTATGCATATCAAAAGAGAACACCACAAGATTTCAGCATGGGAGACAAAGCTTTTCTACATGATAGACTACATAAAAGTTTTATAAAATTTGGGAGGGCTTCCAGGTTAGCTCCATGATTTATCAAACCTTTCAACACTATATAAAATATTATCCCTATTGCTTAAAGGTTAACACTTCCTTCTTCTCTATAAAGTATTCATGATGTATTTCATATTATTTTGCTAAGAAAGTATATACTTGATCCATCTCATGTTTTGGATTGGACTCATTTATAGTTCATAAAAGAGGAAAAATCCTATTGGAACTAGTGATAATCCTGGACCATCATAGTGTTATGCTACATAACATAGATAGAATATTGATTTTGGTATGATGAGACTTACTAAGAGAAAAGATCACTACTTGTGAATATGGCCATCTTTTTAAGTGGCACTATGCATGGGTTTTTGAATAATTCATTAGGATCGATCTCTTTCAAGAGAGGGAGGTTGTTATGAACTCTCTTTTCTACAATTTGTTCTAATATTAAGACATTGTTATTATTTTTGTTAAACTTTTTATTGATTACTATTCAATTGGACTATATATAGTACTTATTACAATGGTATTGGCTATATGTTTACTTTTATACTTAATAATTTTTTGGACTTATTATTACAACTGATGACGTTATGAATCTATAACTATTTAACAATTTTTGATATAGTATGATTGATGTCCTTTTTGGTGGATGCAAGTTCTATCTATGAACTAGGTAAGTGTTAGATGTTGTACTCCTAGAATCGATGGAATTCTAAGCAAGTCAGTCACGTCTGACAAGTATACTTGTTTGATTTTGTTTTCTATCCTTACAACATCTTGATTGGTTGTTATGATTGTTGGTTACTAAATTTGATCCTTGTACTTATTGATTATTGTTGTACTTCACCTTATTACTTTTGGTCTACCTTATCCTTGTCACATTTTTTTATTTACCATTACTTACCGTTACTATCATTATGGTCATAGTCTTTATTCCACCTTGTACTAACTCTAATTTGTCTCTTCATATAGACCCTCAATCTTTTCCACACACTGAATATTATCCTATTTACCTATGTAGACACATTACCTAATACCTACCTAGACCTACCCTTGACACCCCCTTAGAACCTTTGACACCCCATTTCATTGATCTAACCCTTCGACCCTACAAAAACTTATACTAAAGTGGTGGCATGTTATTAATTTGTTTGGTTATATTATTGGAATCAACTTAGTGTTACATGATTTATTTAAAGTTTAAATATTTTATTTAATTTGATTTATGTTGATTATGATCAATGTTTAATGCTATTAATATGGTGATTGGCATAAACTATGAAGATTAAATGGATAATCCATTTTGATTTGCATTAAACATGGGGTTAGCTACTAATACACATTTCTATTGGTCAATGGTTATATTATGGACTAAATTCTCTAGAGGGGTCATTTATGACAAAGTTGGAAAGGTATTTACCTTGGGATAAGGATGAGGATTTTTCTCTCCTCTCATTTAATGTAGACATTGAATTGGTATGGAAAAGTGGATGGAAGGAATGGGGAGTTAGGATAGTGGATGGAGGAAGTTGATGGGGTTAGGAAGATGGAAGAAAATATGAAAGAATAGTGGAAGATGGAGTAGTTATTATGGAAGCCATGTGGGATTTTCCACACACATCAGTTTGCTTGTAAGGAATATAGATGTTTTTATTTCTATATTAGATTTTGGGCTTCTCTAAAATATCAAGTAAGTTTTTTTTACTACATGAATTAGGAAATAAAGATAAAATGCTATTTATGTAGCCAAATGTCTTAGGAATTTTGGACGCATATGCAGACCCCCATAAATCAATATATCAACATATATCATTTGCATATGAACTTGAAATTAGATATATATAGGATATATGGTTGTTCTGGTTCAAATCTATTGCTTTGTTATGGATTGAATGATTCAAATCTACATGCATATAAATTTTTTTTGTTGGCTTACCTATTATGTGTTGGTTTCCTTTACTTACCTTGAACTTATGAGTTTTATACCATTAATTGAAATTGTGTGGCTTTAATCTGTCTAGATTTTTGGTTTGAATATGACTATGTGTATACATAAAGGTTTAGGTGGGTTAATTAATATAACCATGTTTGATTGTTTGGCTTTTATCATCTATATGAAAGGACCTATTAGATGTTATGGGTTTCCTAGAATGGTAACTACATTTTTTTCCTTTATACTACATGGTGTGGGTTCTTTTTTTGGATGATAGAATTATGGACATTTGGATTTTGGCATGTGTTGTGAGTATAACTATGTTTAGTCAAACCCTTGATACTATGTTTGAATTTGATTATAGAATAATCTATGGTTTCATTATTATCGTTTATTTTTAGTTATATGCATGAATTAAATAGGGTAATTTTGTATGACCTCATAGATGAATGTTTTGCCTACTATTTTATTAAGTCGTGGCCATAATAAGTACTCTTGCATATATTCACTTGAGTTGATTCTCATAGTTGTATTATCATTTTGTAACAAGTATTTGACTATATATATATATATATATATTGTGAATTAAATATTTGATTGTTCTGAGAGGGTTTTACGGATTGCATTATTATTTAAAAGTTGGTTAGGTTGAATATTATATTTTGTTTATATTAGTTATTTTGTTTTTAAATGGAATAATTGAATGAGTTCTAGTTGGTTGTGTTTTTTCATGGGTGGTAAGTTGTCCTAATTGCAACTTTTGTTAAATTCGTCAAGACTTTTGACTGGGTTTCTAGGGTGATTTTGGTCACTTATTATGATGACTGCATTATTCATTCTATATCAAGTTTGATGGATTTAGTTAAACTATGTATAATCCATGGATTTTAAGATTATTAAACTATGAATGGGTAATGATAATTTTATTTCCATCTTATGGTGATTGTGTTATTCATTTATACCAAAGTTGTTGTATATCTATATGTTGTTGATTGTAGATATATATTTATATCATGGCCTAAAGTTACATTTTGGATTTGGTTTACTTTTTTAATGGCATTTAGTCATTATGATATGATTTGGGTTTCATGATTATGAAGGTTTAACTATGATGTGGTCTCTTTGGTAAATTTTTGTGTTTCATTCTACTATGTTATGATTATAAGTTTTGATGATTGAAACATTGACTGTGGTTAATATTTAATTCTGTGGTAATTCAAATTATTAATTTATGTGTGTTGGCTCCCATGCTGGACTTAGCAACCTTACTCTATTGGGATGGCATAAATAGGAATGGTTTTATTCTGTTAGACTTGAGAGGGCATTGGACAAGTCTAAAGAAGTTTCATGCACCTTTATGAGATGTTTCATGCACCTTTATTACCTTATTTTGTTATGATATATTTTGGTTTGAGTTACTATTCCATTGATTTATTATTTTTTTTGAATAAATAAATTTATTTATTATATGTTATGTGGTTTAATTGTTTGGTTGAATTGTTATATATATATATATATATATATCATTCCTAGACTAGACATGAATAAATATGGTAGTAAATATCAGTAGTTTGGATGGTTAAGGCTGACTATAACTTAGATGTGGATATAAGGAGGTTAATTCAAAGAATATATAATGGATTAGTTTTAATCCATTCTATATCATTTGATATCCATGATTAAGCTTCCCCACTTTTGATGTATATTATAGATGGATTTATTATTCCTATCTCACCTCAGAATTGTATACTCATCTTCTTCTATTCATTAATTTTGAGATCCCTATTTTATGGGAATCACAATTGCTTAGAATACACATCATATTCTTGGTTACTGCAACCACCATCCTATTGATGGTTGGGGTGGTGAGGGACACTGATGGTTAGGCACATAGGGTTGATTTGGTGGGTTTATCCTGATTAGTTTGTTCATGTTCAACTCCATGCTTTGGTGATTATACGTAGGTGTAAGTAAGATGGTAATAATTTAATTTTCTAGGTTGCTTAATATATTTTGATAGCACTATTATTGAGTTAAGTGGTATTTAATTATTTGGTTTATTTTGTTAACATTGATATTGAATTGGTTAGTATGCAATCTTTATTATATAGATTGACCATGCTAAAGGCTAACCTATGTTAGTAATGGGTTACAGAAATAAAATGGAAGTTGAACATTGTAGAAATTAAATTGGTTATTGATTGAAGGTGATATACTTAAGGTACATTGAATTATTAGTTATTTAATTTTCACATTGATTTAGAATTTTGTTATCAAATAAGTAATTTTTATTCTAATGTTAATTATATCTAAGATGGATTTATTATAAAATTCTTGTATGCAATTAATCTATATATATTCATTATCACATTGATTCCTTAGATAAATTGGATATAGGAATTAATATATGAAATTTATTTTGAGGACTTATTTAGTTGTCTATACTAGGTTTATTAATCACATATAATGTAAATCTGGTTTGAATTCTAAAGGTTAGAATAATCTTGATTAGATTATATAGTAAAATAAATATAAATTATGTTTTGGATTGATGAAGACTAAGTTTAATAGACAAATTTTGTTTATCACATTATGTATGCAATAAATTTATTTACATAGATGCATATTGATCTCTTAGTCATTTTCAATAATACATAAAATTCCGGTAGCTAGTTCATGGGGATAATAAATCAAAATCCTTCCTTCTAACATGTATTTTAGACACACTTAGTTGTGTGTAACATATGTATGTTGAATATATATGATCTAAAAATATTAATTTTATTTCTTAAAATGTGTATGCTACTTATATATAATCCAAAAATTAATAATTCATTCTCACATTAGATAGAAAAGGAATTAAGGATTAACTAAATCCCTTGATTTAGTCATAAGCATATGTAATATTTATGCATAGAATAATCATGTGAACAAGTGAAAGAACTTTAAGGAAATTAAGATAATGTCATTCTTATGCATTAATGGATAAATATAATCAATTTATATAACACTTCTACTCCATTTGATGATGCATATTTATATTACTAACACCTACATTTTTGTTGATTTCTTTCACATTGGGATGTATGTGTTTCAATTTCCTTTCCGATAGACATACTTACTTGCCTCACTACCTTAGCTTACCCAATAGAGAAATTGTAAGATTTCCTTAAGTGTAATATTTTATTTGGGTTCCACTCAACTTGAAACTCAGATTAATTTTATTCGCTTTGATTATAGTATATTATGTTGCTTGGATAATTTTTTCAGTATAAATCACTTGCTGCCCTCTTCTAGTCTATCTGAATTATGAGTTTAATTATGAATGCAATGATTTATTAGGAATAGATTTAATTATATGATAATATAATATTAAATAAAAAAAATTTAATCCTTTTTTATTTAGTTATTTGAATTATCTTAGCTATTAAATAATTACATAAATTTTCTTCTCTTCAAACAAACATATAATTAAGGTTTAATTGATTAGATGTCTTAGTTTATTTTATTTCATAATTTTGCCTTGGCTATGGCAATTTTAATGGTTATACTAATTTTTTTCTTGAATACTTATAGGATAAAGATGTTAATCATCATTATATCATTAATCATTATTCTAAGTAATGGCATCCATGTTAGTAAGAAAATTATGTATGAATTATTTAATAAGTAGTACAGTGACCTCAAGGCCACGAGTCATTTACGACCTTAGATGGTATCACTATGGAACCTTGAGTTTTAAATGTGTTTTATATTTATGTAATAATATCTTCTATTTCATAACTAATTAGAGATTTGTTTATGTTGAATTAATTTTTAGTTGCTAATTTTATTTACTTGTCTGAAGTGTGTCTAAATGTAAGGTTAGTAACTTTTAATTTACATGTAAACTTATGTTAAAATAAACAATAAATGAGGTTAATAGAGTTATCTTTTCTAGTTAAATTAATCCTTAAACTTAACCATTGTCAAGTGTGACTGAAACCCACTGAGGATAATAAGGTATTTACATAGGGGTAAGGACCTAAAAATGGTCTTATATTGAAGTATAAGTGCCACATTTAGCACTTAGGTCGTATTCATATGTGTAAAATAATATACCTTGAACCCCATAGAAAATATAACATAACAATACACTTCCCCAATGCACCTTTTGTATGTATTTACCTATAGCTAATTACCTCAGTTCACCTCCTTTGATTCCAGTTGTGCATATGTGAGTGTGTTAAATGTATCACTTGTGATAGTAAGAAAGGTAATTGGGTCTAACACGCATCCAAAATGTACTCTAATATATAATTCAAAATTTTTAGGGTTGTTTCATTTGATATTAGAGTAGTTTTATTCTCTAGAAAAATTTGGGAATGATTTTTATTCTTATAGTTTTATACTCTACTGAGTGATCACTTGTAATTATCAGGATGGTTAGAATGTGATCAAGTGAAGGAAAAATTGGCAAGAATCCTTTTAATCTTAAACCAACAAGGGGCAAAGTTAGATCATGAAGAAAGGGTGTTCATGGTTGCATCCCAATTCGTAACAAAGAAGAGCTACTTGTAAATAATGGTGACATCAATATTGAAGTACCCAATTCTAAAATAGTTGGTGGGAATGCAACCAATAAGTATGAGGAGATAGTGGATTTTTGATGTCCCTTAATACCTTGTAATGAAATATTGATAAGCAAGAGCAAAGATTGAATAGTCTTAAAGGGATATCACAAGAGGAAGTACCTAGATTGGAAATGGGTCAAGTAGAAGGACATATGATTCAATAACCACCTTTGACTAATGTTCACCCAATCATCAAAGATATGAAGAAGCTTCCACCACCTACATTTTTAGGTGAGTAATCTAGAGACGTAGATAATGTATTCCTAGTACACTTGTAGAAATACTTTAACCTACATAACATGCCATCAAATGTGAAAACTAGGGTGGTAGACTACCAATTAGGTGGACCTACAACTTTATGGTGGAATCACCTTTGTGTTATTAAAGGATACCAGCCTTTGAACCTTTTTTGGTCTATTTTTGAGACTCAATTTTGTAAAAGATACCTGGATGCCAACTATAAGGTGAAAAAATCACTAATTATAGATTTTTAAAAGAAGAAAACATGTCTATTATTAAATATGAGAACACGTTTCTAAATTTAGTATGTGATTTTAACTATATTCATGATGAAGAAACCAAGATTACTAAGTTCAAAATTGGGCTCAAATAAATATTGATGCATGATGTGAATATGATGAACCCAAAGACTTTGGCTATAGCAATTGAATAAGCCTATAGGACTAAGGAAAAAGAAAAGTTTCACCAAAAGCTAAGATAACAATTTAAGTCAAGTAGGTAGCAATCTAAAGCAAAGAACCTTTCTACTATGAATAAGAGCTTTCATAAAGTAGATCATAATCATAGATTTTTTTGTGGTAGCAAAAAACTTAGCAAGTTTTCTAATCAAAATAGGGATTTCATGTCCCATGAATCTTCTAAATTTGGTTCTTACAAAAAGAATCAACATCAAAGCAACCAATATGGACCTACCGTGGGTGCTAATACTATTCTAGTGGCATCTTATAGACCTATTATTTGATGAGAATGCACTGATAATCATAATAAGGACTATCCTAAACTAAAATTAGGCCAAACAATGAATCATAGGGTATATGTTGCTATTGATAATTGTAATCTTGATTTACAGGCCACTCCAATTAGAACTTGAGGTATAATTAATGGTTTTACCTTGCCTATCTTAGTTGATTCAGGTGTAATAGATTGCTTTATTTTTCCTTTTGATGAAAATCAATGTAATATTAGAACCATCTTGGTAAGAGAAGTTTGGGAGGTTGAGTTTAGTAATAGAAAGAAAGTGCCTATTCTTGAGTTCTAAGAGTAAGCATAATTAGATATTAGTGTTTTTAAGACCAAGTTAAATCTTTTTCTCATGCCTTTAGGGTCTTATCATCTCATCCTTAGGATGGATTGACTATATGAACATCAATCCATGCTTGATTATGTGCATAAAAGAGTGCAATGAAATAATAACCTTGGCCAAATTGTGGAATTTTAAGGCATGTAAGGGTCCACAAGAAGTAAAGCACTCTCAGTATTACAATTGAAAAGAGCTATTAAGAAGGGTTGGAAGCTTTATAAAGTCTAACTATAGGAATTACCCAAGGAAAAGGAGTTGTTACACACATATTTTCCTATTTTGAGGGAGTTAATGCATGTATTTCCTAAGAATATACCTGGTTTACCACCTAAGCAAGAGTTTGATTTTTCCATTGATATCATACCTAGATCTGCCCTACTTCTAAAACACCTTAACTCTTGAATCTGACTGATCTACAAGAGTTAAAATTTTATCTATAAAAAATTTTGGATAGCATAAACATCCAACCAAGTGCATCTCTTTAGGGTACTCTGGTGGTCTTTTAAAAAAAAGGATGGTACATTAAGGCTTTGCATTGATTATCACATGCTAAATAAGGTAACAATAAAAAATCATTATCCTTTGACTATAATTTATGACTTGTTTGACCAAATAAATGGTGTTGTAGTGTTTGCTAAGATTTAATTGAGATTAGGCTACCATCAACTAAGAATCAAGGAAGAGCACATTCATAAAAACAAGTTTTAGAGCCGATATGAACACTATGATTTCATAGTTCTACATATAGGCTTAACCAATGCACCTACAACTTTTAGAAATCTTATGAAAAATGTATTTAGAGACTTTTTGGATAGGTTTGTGTTATGTTTTCTTGATGACATTCTCATTTATTCTAAAGATGAGGTTGAACATGATCATCACCTTTTATTATATTATAGAGACTAAGACAACATAAATTATATGGGAACCTATCCAAATGTGCATTCTATGAATCTAAAATTCATTATTTGGGACACATTATTTATAAAGAGGGCATCATTGTTGACCTGAAAAAGATTAAAGTTTTTCAAGAATGGCTTGCTCCTACCAATGTGCATGAAGTGCATAGCTTCATGGATTTCACTGGTTATTATCGATGTTTTATTGAAAATGTTTTTAGTGTGGGCTATCCCATCACCTCCTTGAAACACAAAGGGAATAAATTTGTGTGAACCCCTTTGTATGAGGGAGTATTTAATAATCTAAAAGTGT
Organism: Torreya grandis; assembly: GCA_037957365.1. NCBI lineage: Eukaryota > Viridiplantae > Streptophyta > Pinopsida > Cupressales > Taxaceae > Torreya > Torreya grandis. The sequence continues at coordinate 471,015 of JARHVA010008285.1, read as the reverse complement.
TTCTTACAACAACACCTATTCCTATCATACTGGACCCAAATGGTAACTTTGAATTTTGGGTTGATGCTTCCATTGAAGGTTATGGAGGCATCTTGACCCAAGATGGGAAAGATGTGGCTTATGAGTCAAGTAAATTGAAAGATCATGAAAATAACTATCCCACACATAACATGGATCTTGTTACCATTGTTCATGCACTTAAACAATCAAAAAAATTCTCACTTGGGAATTCTTCTTGGTTGACCATGCAACCTTTTTTAGTAAAGTACACTATAGAAGCTCTTTTCAAAATCCCACTCTTTCTCTATCCATCATTTGAATCTCCACCTTCCAATTCACCCTCTCTAAGACTTTCCTAATATGTTTAAGAATGCCTTCATTAAAAAATTTATCATCTTTCAAAAATTTATTTGAACTATTAAACAAATTAGAGTGATTATCTAAATCAAGTGAGAGTCTGAGAGACATATTTTGAGCATCCTTGAAGGAATCACTCTATGATTCCAATTTTACACTTTCACCTAGGTGAGTTTCACTCTACTACTAAGGATGTCTCATCCTACATTGGGAAACCCTTGATAGATATATCTTATAATTTTGTGGCCATGAATAGATATGAATATTCCTCAAGCCATTTTGTCTATAATCAGACTAGAAATTCTTGTCAACTAAAATTTTATATAGATCAAATTAAATTACCTTATAATCATGGGCATATATCAATAAACCATTCTTTAATGTCCATTTAATGCCAATAGGTCCTCCATTCTTTGTTGCTACCATAGGCAATCTATGGGCAACTACCTTAATGAAAGTCAAACCAAGGGTTTCATTAATAATGGATTGATAAAAACATACTTTATTTTTGCATCAATTATTTAGATGTCACCAACATCTGATTCTTTAAGATGCTTTAGATAAGAAACTTCTCCATAGATATCATACTTGTCAATTAGATTTAGAATAGTAGTGAGCACATTGGCCCTTGATTAAGGCATTCGATCAATATCATCTTGATTTCTCGTGATCAACATAAAATTTTCCATCTTCCTCAACTTGTTGCATTCCATAAAAGCTTTAACTAAAGTTGTGATGGTCTTTTTAGGATCGAGATGAGCAAGAGCTAATATAATTGGTTTTGAAGTATTATTCAAGAAACATAGGGTCTCATCCCATAAAGGAGGCTCATAAAGTTGTGTAAAAGAATTCTTTAATTCATCGTATGTGATCCCACCTTGTACTATTACATTTTTTAAGTCCATTCTAGGAGGTATGATCACAATACGAGGCATATAAAGACCATATAAATGTTTGGCATAAAATTTAAGCTTTTTATTCAAGTTTAAATCAAAACCATCATAGAAGTCCCATTGTTTTTCAATTTCTTTCCTTGTGCATAATGAACACAAATAACATGGGGCCACACAATTCTGTTGGATAAAAAAATAACATGTGTTCTTCCCCTTGGCAATATTTCCACCTTTTTATAAGCATGTGTTACACTGCTATGGGTCTGCTCATGCTTTCCATGTTGACCAACAACTATGTGGTGGAACTAGCATATTGTAAAGCATTTTGAAATTAGAAAACATCCTTTCACAAGTTGTTTCTCTGATAAATATATTTATCATTCTTCTACATGTTGTGTTGCAAGTTTGGGATAACAAGATGCATTCTATTATTTTTAATATTGCATATATGTATTCTAATTTGATATTTCCAACAGACATTTCATACCTCATATCTAATTTGTAGATCAGTCAAAAAATTTATTTGACCTCAAAATTCTATCAGACTTCTCCTTGCCTCCATGCATTCCCCAAGTGAAAAAAAAATTTAACATTGTTTTATTTTTTACCTTTTACACATAGGCATGCGTGTCAAAATATATGCTGAGTGTTAGCCTCTTGTCCATGTTACTATTTAAACTTTATCATGGGTTTATGGGCTCAGACCACAACTTACACTTTTGAATTTAAAACATTATCTTTACATGACACTTTTTTCACAAGTGCCCACTAGGAAAGGGAGCTTTGGAAGCATATTGCAACTTTTCAATATGTGAAATTATATTGGCTTTCAAAATCTCCATTGAGATTTCACATAGGCCCACACATTTATATATAGATTCTAAAAACATTGTTTCATTATTTTTGACTTTACTACATGGAATTTCCCACCCATATCATAGGCTTTGAAGGTTTATAAATGTTACTCCCATGTGGACCCTATTTTATAAATTTACCATTTGATTTTGTTATGATGTTGTTATACACATCTTGGACTTGGTGGATGTAATGACAATTTACAACTTGAAAATTTAGCACTTATCTTTTACATGTTGGTTTTGTTCTTCAATCTTCCACAGACTTTGGTGCTCCAAGGAGTCTACAAATAAACTAATTATAAAACATGAGAATGCTAGATATAAGCTAGAACTGGATTACACAGGGTTTTGACATCTCAATTTCAAAAATAGGATTTCATAACTTTAAGTAAACACTTACAGATAGGAGGCATAGTTAATAAATCAAGCATTAATATCTCAACAAGGGCACACATTTTTAAGATAAATTTTGGGTACTAACATTGGCTCTTGCCTGAGATTTACACCCATTGTGGGTATGTAAAAAACCATAGCAAATAATACTAGGTGCCAATCCCTTGGGCCAAAAAGTCAAGAATTTAGTAATTTCATAATAAACACCCATGAAAACCCTAAAAAACAAGGCCTAATTAAAAAAATATATTATTAGGATTTTAAAATGAACATGTGAAAAAAATGCCAAAAATAACTTTACAAACAAGGTCCAACGTAGATGAGAAATAGAACAACAAAACTATACGCTAAACAATACTTTACATAGTTATGGACTCAGTCGAGGAAGTGTTTCAGATGGTGAACATTAAATATAAGCTCTAGCATCTCACCATCTAGGTATCTTAATAAGAAATTGTGATCCCCAATCTTACAATCAATAGAATAAGGGCCCATCCGTAAGGCATCAAACTTGTCGTGCTTGCCTTTCTCCTTATGCTTGTTATCTCAAAGTAAAACCATATCACCTACATAAAAAATTATTTGAGAAGCCTTTATATCAAATATTTTATTAAGTATTGATTTTAACTTAGGTGTATTTCATGAGCTTGTCTTCTATTTTTAACAACTTGAACAATCTGGTTCATTCTAGTTTCGTAATGGTTAACCTCATCATCTTCATCTAGCTATTACATGAACTAATAGGTTGGCAACTGAAAATTCATATTAGAAATATCTTGAGCTCCATAAATAATCTCAAAAGGGATTTTACCTTTATCTTTCTTAGGCATGATCCTATCAACCCATAAGGAAAACTTTAGTTGGTTTACCCACTTCTTGTTTTCTTCAAAAGTTTGTCTAATGATTTTGAGAAAGTTTTATTACTAGATTTTGCTTTCCAATTCCATTAAGGGTTATAGTTGGAAGATTATTTCAATTTTATCCCATAATATTTGCACAATACCACCAAAGGCTTAGTTTTGAAAATCATGGCATGATAAAAAATTACCTTAACATGCACACCAAATCTACAAATAATATGATTCAGCAAAAATTTCTTAATCACCTTATGTGTAGCCTTCTTTATAGGGACCACTTTCACCCATTTCATAAAGTAACTAGTTGCAACTAATATCCATCTATGTATAACACTTGATGAATCAATTATTTCCACAACAAAATCTATAATCCATAATCACCTCATGTATAGGTTGCAAGGGATGAGAATCAAAAGATTTTAACCTTCTAACAAAGCACTAACATTTATCGCATTTTCTAACTTTATAAGCAACATCCTTGAGTAACAATGGAAACTAATAACCATCTCTTAGAATTTTATGAGCTATAACTTTAGGTGCAAATTGACCACCACATACTCCAATATGGAAGTTTCAATCAAATTAGTAGTTTCTTCTTCTACCAGGAATATTAAGAGAACCCCATTTGGATTATTCCATGATAATCCACTTTAAGTCAATATATATTTTTATGATACATTCTTAGGAGTTATTTAGTTCTTGTCCAAGTCAAGGGGACAATTCAGATTTTGTAAGTATTAAACAATGTCTTTATCCCATAGAAAATGCTAATTTGACTTAAATAATCATTAGCATTTAAAATAATAATGTTTACCTCAATGGAATACAAATTTTACTCAACCATGAGTTTTGATAGACCCCTCCCTCTCACTAAATTTGTGGTCTAAATATCCATCTCATATTCTTGCAACTTGTTGACTCACATGCATCTCTTGATGGATGCTTGAATCTGAGTCAATATTCCTTCACCATTGTATGTAGGACATATGCAACAATATTTTAACTCAAAATATAAGGTCTAACCATCTTAACAGCCTTCAAGAGAGCAAAATATTATTTTTCCATGATGGTGTAATTCAATTCATAACCTTGCAGAGATTTACTAGACAAACTTATGGACTTCTCGTGACCCTCATCATTCTTTTGCAATAGGATAAAAACTATGATATTATGTGATACAAAAGAGAATATTTGAAATGCTTTTATGTAATCAGAACTAGATAATATAATGGAAAACTTTAGAGATACTTTAATGTCATTTAATTTTTTCATGACCTTTAGCTCCCACTTGATGTTTTGGTCCTTATTCAACATGGAAGGAATAGACAGAGTGATCTCTGCAAAGTTAGACACAAATCACCTGATGAAGTTAATTTGTCAAAAAAAGAACTAAATTCCCTTCTTGGACTATGGGATAGGCACCTTATCAGTGGATTGTACTCACTTGGGGTCAATAATGACACCATCTTTTGACATTATATGTCCCATTAAATTGGACTTTTTTACTTTGAAGTGACACTTTTTAGGATTAAGTGAAATGCCAAATTACCTACATCTAATGAAAATTTTATCTAGATGCTCTAAATGTTCATTTATATTCCTGAAGTACACCATAATATCATCCTAATACATAACTATAAACTTTTTTATTACCCCTAAAAATGTAATGTCCATAGTTATTTGAAACATTGCACTAATATTCATTAACCTGAAAGGCATCCTCATATAAACATACATGCCCTAAGGCATTGTAAATTTAGTCTGGGTCTCTCAGAGTCCTTCACCACAACCTAGTTATACCCTTAAAAACCATCTAAAGTGGACAACATCTCTGATCAAGTAACACTTTACAATATGTTATCCATATTAGGCAGGGGTAATTATCCTTTAAAGAAGCTTTGTTTAAAATTTATAAATCCAAACATAAGCAGATGTCACCATTTGTCTTTTTCATAGGGACTAAGTTCACCATCCATGATTAAAACTTGATGGGTTGAATAGTTCCACCATCCTTTAGCTTCTTTAATCATCCCTCATCTTGGTGGCCAAAATGGGGTTAATAGGTCTTTGATTTTGATTGAAAGGATTTTTATCAAGATGCAATGGGATGGCATGATAAAATGAATCTTCCTTGTATGCTTTCAATTCAAAATAAGACTAGGCCAAGTAATCTTGGTACTTTTCTAGCATCTACATATAAGTTTTTTTTAATTCTACACTTAGATGAGTACCTAGCCAGAACTTTTATGAATGCTCATGAGAACAGAAACAACACTCAATTACATCTTTTGAGATAAATAAGTCTTGAGTTTTAATTATATTTACTCCATCAAAATATTCCTCTAAACTCACCAATGCCCTAGGGAGAATGTTTGTCCTCAGCTAAATTATATCCTTACCAAATAAAGTTTCTTTTCCATCACAAACATTAACCATGGATTCCAAGTCTACGAGTTAATTATGAAACTTAGCTTCGTAATTCATAAACCTCTCAATCTGATCATGATCATCAAAAACTTTCCAATGATGGATATTGTTTGGGATGGAAGGCATAACAAGCACCTCCACTTGATACTAATAGTGTGGGTTCATATCTTCAATTTCAAACTGAGCACCTAACCCTATAAGTTTGTCATCTTCTTTGTTGAAACTTCTATCTTGATATAAAATGTTGAAAGTATTGAAGAACTCTATCAAATCCTATACAACATTTCTATATTATTTGAACCTTTTATTTTTGGTGGCATAAGCATTGAAAATCTATTTAACCACTAACTCAGAACTACCATTTACAATCAAAATTATAATTCTATGTTCACGATCAATCCTTAAACCAAGAAAGAGTGCCTCATACTCATTAGTATTACTCATGTGCTTAAAGGATAGCCTAGAAAAAAATTCAAACATTTTCAGTTAAGGGCATAAATGATAAACCCAGCTCTATTTCTAAAATTGGAACGATCCCCATCAAAACACATTCTCGAAACATCACCTTCATTGTCAAACATAGTATCCATAACAATAGGTTGTTCAACAACATTGACATTCAAAAAAATGTTACCTAGTTCTACATTAGTGTACAATACTTCATTCAGAGAATGTTTTTGATCTTTAAGTACATGAAACATATTTGGATTTCTATGAAGTTTGACAATTTTATCCTCTAAAGGAATGGTGGCATATGGAAGGTCCATTTGAACAATACCACCCATGTTGGTAGCCCATTTTATGACAATATAATCTCCCACTTAGGTGGGAAATCCATAAGTACCATGTCCATATTCAAATATTTACTTGGATGCACAACCAACTACACTACTAATCCTTTGACTTGTATAACAACTGGTACCTCTAATGGATCCATGACAAAACACTTGCCAAAGGATGATGTGATTTTAACTCCAAGTTCATTAAGGACACCTAGGGGCATCATGTTGCAAGAGGCTCTAGAATCAAACATTTAGTTATGAAAAATCAAACCATGAATCAATAGGTTTATGTAAAATAGATCTACATTAAACTAACTTTCTACCAATGTAGTCCCCAAATAAACCTTTTGGGGATAGTTCAATAACCTCATCTAATTCTTCATCATGATTTGGGAGTGTTTGGGGTGAAGTCATTTTTTTGCTACTAAATTCCCATCTAATTCCAAATATTTAAATGCCCTCTTAATATGTTTAGGTATTCATAATAACTCAAGAAGTGGCACAATGATTTTCAATTGACTTAACACATGTGCCATATCACACATGTTATACTGAGGAAGGGTGTATTAGGAGGAAGGGTGATAACACCTTCAATTAGAATAAAATCATTCAAAGTTAGAGTTAGATCAAAATGGAATAGATTTTCATTTTTAATAGAATTCTTTAAAGTCAGACTTATTCTATCATCACTCACACCCTTTGGAATACTACATAATAAAATCATTCAAAGTTAGAGTTAGATCAAAATGGAATAGATTTTCATTTTTAATTGAATTATTTAAAGTTAGACTTATTCTATCATCACTCACACCCTTTGGAATACTACATAACAAAGTTATTCAATTCATATCTAGAGTACCTCTATATTTAGTAATTTGGGAAATACGTGCTAGCTTTGGAGAATTAGAGACTATTTTAGTTTTCTTAACTTCCTTACTTGCATCTCCTACCCTTGGATTTATAGGGGTAGTGTCTTGACAAGAAACACCTTGTTGCTTACTACTTAGACTATATTCTTTCTATTGGGTAACTACTACATTAATTATCAACTACAAGTTCTCAACTGAAGTAATTTCCCCATCATATTTCTTAATCATTATGCATCATAAAAATTCAAAATCATGATTGGTTAAATCATATGATTATGTTATATTAACATTAAAATCTATTTTAAGAGTTGGGAGACATACCATTTATACTTCACTCCAAAACTGATGAACAATAGTAACACTTAGAAATTCTATGGAGGTAGACATTTTACTTAGAGAGAGTTAACAATATAACATCAAAATATCATCATCATCATCAAATGCACACTCAAGTTCTTCTACATATCAATGAATAATTTTAGTAGTATCAAAAGGAGGATGGGCAAAGAAGAATTTGTCACATGAATCAATATCAAAATCATAACCTATAATATTGACTTTAGAGTTCAATGGACCAAGCACTTCCTTTCTAACTCCTCTATTTTGATTTGTATCATTTATTTCATCTCAGGTAGGCCTCTTCCCTATATCATTATCTCTAATGTAGAAAAGAGGTATCCCTTATGCTTGATTATGATTCAGAGTTCTCTCCTAACTTGTAGACCAATGAGGTATCCCCTTCTCAACTCTATCTAACTTGTATGACATCTTCTTGATAGTGGAGGTCAAGGATTTCACTATTTCCTTAAGGTTGGTTGTCTTAGTGGGCTAGGTTTTTTCAATATTGACCAATTTCACATTAGCATACTTATTCAAAGATTTTACCATAGCCTTTAAGTTATTTTCAAATTGGATGGCCATATTGAATGCCAATCTCAGGTTCATGTGAGCCTTATCCCTTAAGTAGTATGCTTCCTTCTTGTCAAAGGCATCACAATATTTAATCGGGCATGTTGTATCACTAGGCCTTATATTCTCAAGCATCCTCATCATAGTGTTGTTGAATCTTGTGTTATAGTCCTACACACACTCATTAAGGTTCTTCTTAGTGTTTTAAAATTGTGCCAAAAGAAACCTAGGATCAATCCTATCACCATACTAAATTTTTAAAACTTTATTCACTTATTCCCATAAATTTATGCATCCATGAGGAAGGTAATTGAAGCACTCATGATCATCTTCTTCTAGTGTGTGCACAAATAGCCTAATGTAAAAATCATCATGTTCAACCTCACAATCCTCAATGATAATGTGAAAATCTCTCAATTTTTGACCACCGATAGTTGCATTATTCCCTTCAAACATAGGAAGGTAGTTCCTTACTTCATTTATAATTTCATTAGGATAAACTTCCATTTCATCAAAATTAATTGGTCTAAATCTGGGAATTCTAAATGTAGGATGTTCATTATAATCTTGACCCCTATGCCTCATGAATGTCTTAATGGTGGGTTCGGGATCAAACTGTAAAGGGTTGTGAGTGGGTGAGTGAGGTTGACTTGGTATATTGAACCTACGAGGAGATTTAGATTGTTGAGAAGGTGTCAGGTAATAAATGGGACTCTAAAATTCTAAGTTATTGGAAAGATATGATAATCTTCAATAATAGGAAGTTAAATAAATTAAAGTTTAGGTGTACCAAAATGTTGACAGTCTAAACACTCCTTAGAAGCTAAACTTTATCCTTCAATTGGACTCTAAACTTGTCTCCTTCTTTGATGAACACTTAGTGGTGAGACAAGCTATTTTGATGAGTCACCTTTGAAGGATGATCTTAGCTCTTCCAAATTTTTAAGAAAAATACCACTCACAACTAAAGGAGTTTTAAAATAGGCACTGATCTTTATTGAAACCGGATGATACATTGGAGTCATCACTAGAAGAAAAATTCTCGAATATAATAGATTATAAACATGTTGTGATACATACTTAAAATACACTTTATTGAAATCAACTATGAGATACGAAAGAAAATGCACTAAAAATTTTAGATTCATGTTCAGAAGGAGAAAGCACTTTAAAACATGAACAAGTAATAATATCCTTGCAATAAATCTAGAAAAATTTAATTTACCAAATATTTCAAGTTCCCAAAAATGGTGCTAATAAAGTGTTAGTTCCCAGTTGTATACCTCTTACACTAATCCTTGCACACTTTGGTATAATGGACAATGAAGATGAAACACCTAAAATTATGTCATTATATCTAGGGAAAGCTTTATCATTATGATGGAATGAATGTAGATAATGACTGAAAGACACTGAAAAAGGTTATGGCTAACTCCCTACTAGTTGTGGCTCTACTTGAACTAAGGTGAGAGGAATTACATGGTAGTTTGATTAAATGGAGGGATATTATGGTAACTTCTATCATCTCTAAGAATGAGTGAATTCAGAGTTTTCCCTTTTGATCCAAGTGGATCATGTTTTATCTTGGTTAGTTAGAATAGTTTATTTTTGTTTTATCCCAAATAAGTGCATTAATTGCATAATTGTTTTGTTAGGTTAGTTTCATTATTTTATTTTGTTTCCTCCACCAATTTTATGAATTTCTTTGGTATTTTTAGTCAAGATGTTTGTTTCAGTCATGGAACAAATGTATTATATGTAAATGGTCTTTGTATTGTGTAAACAGTTGGAGTTCCCAAGCAAATCAAGCATGCTACCTAGCTGAGTTGCCAAAGATGTTAACCAATTTTTTACCTCCATAGAAAACATAATTGAATACAATGCATTGCCTTGATGATCAAATATGGATCAAGGCTTAAACATATTTTTTGGATGGGATGAGTGATCCAAGGACATGTAGTATATTTTCTCAATACTTGAGGGATAGATATGCAGAGCAAAGAGAAGGTTCTTCATCAGGTTTCATGGTGAAACCAAGTAGATCAAAAGTCAAGGACAAGTTACACAAGCATTAAAGTTTCATCCAAGTAGTCAAAATATCAACAACAGTTTCTTGCACATGTTCATATTTAGGATTAAAAGATAAATACAAGTTTTTTCAACGAAAGTATTTAAATTTTTATTTGGATAATTTTTAATTTTTCCAGGGTTTTATTTAGATAAGTATTGGGATTTTTCTTAGATAAATTATTCATAACAAAAGTCCCCAAGGCATGTTTCTTTCAAAAAAATGTCCAGGGCATAATTATTTCTTTTAGAGACAATAATTTTCCTGAGGATCAAATACTTTTAGACAAAATGTTTGATGCAAAAAAATATAAGTATTGATTTATTTAGGATAAATTATCTGAAATAGGAACCCCATATACTTGATTCTTTTGGACAAATTATTTGAAGCAAAATTCCTAAAGACTTACTTTTTGCGGAGAGTGGCTAAAATAAAAAGCTTGAGAAAATAGATCTAAGACAAAGTGCCTAATGCAACATCTCTAATGGAATTGTTTGTTTTGGTAAATTTGATCTAGAAGAGAGATGATGGGCACACAAGTGTCAAATTCAAGCATAGAATGTGACCATTTATTTTCAAATATGTAGTGATGATCACATGGATGTCAAATATGTTCATACAGACGTCAAATTTCAAGTGATGTAAAATAGATGTTTATATTCAAATGGGTCCAATATCGATGGTCTTAATTTAATCACTAGAAGGATCTAATGGCATGTGTAAGGTCAAGAAGTCAATAAGATGTTTACACGGATCTAAAATTTAGGCCATGGTAAATATACATTGTATTTTAAGTATTTTGGAGATGTTAATGTAAATGTTAAATTAAATCTCAACATTCATACATTGGGGTCCAAATATTGATGGTCTCACAAACATCATGAATATTCTCATGGACATCAAAATATGGTCTCACAGACGTCAAATTAAGTCTATGACAAATAGATGTTTGATTTCAAAAATCTTATAGATAGTCATGTATACATCAAATACATTCATGTGGACATCAAATATAGGCATGCAAAAATCAAAGTGAAGCCTCATAAAGTAGTCATTTATTTTCAAACATTCAAAATCAATGTTTAGTGTTTGATCAAAAGTAGATCCAATGGCGAGTGGTGACTGATAAGATAATGGATCCAGGTGGAAATGATTGATCACATTCAAATTTAAATTTAGATATAACAAAAAGTAAAATGTTAGAAGGATAAGTGAATCTCAAAGCTAAATGTGTACATGAAAAGTATCCAAAGTGTGTTAGATTGGTAGAGGATCAACGATTAGTGAACATTTAGACAAAATAAAATCAATATTATAAGATAGGTCAAAAGGTCAATAGGCTGAGTTAGTTTTCAATGGCCAATCAAACAAAGGTGATCCCAAACATTTTTTGATAAAATTTGATGAGATAGTTTTTGACCCAGAACAAGGTAGAAACCAAAGGAGCCAAGGCTAGAGAGGATACATATTTAACCAAAATGAGACCAAGCATTGCAAATAAAGATCCGTAGAGATAAAATAGGTGTTTTAAGACCTAATATAGATCAAGGGTTGGTAACTATTCTCAAAATAATATCAAATAATTGATAAAATCCATCTCATCAACATGATAGCTACAGGAAAACCAATAAAAATGATTGGTTATTTGGCATTGTCAATTTCAAGATATGAAGATTTGGTCCTCATAAGGAGATCAAGTAAATATGGCATGAAGTTCTAATAAGGACACTAGGTGGATGGATAAGGACAATGACAATTCAATTATTTTACATAATTTATTCCTTGTTGATAAGGTCATGACTCTGCATCCTTGAATTGGTGTTAATCCATCGAAAGTGATTGGGCCTCTTTAAATTCACAACTCTCTCTCTCTCTCTCTCTCTCTCTCTCTCTCTCTCTCTCTCTCTCTCTCTCTCTCTCTCTCCTCTACAAATATAAGCTTTTAAGCCTTGGAATGAATCAATATTTGTTTGTATGAATAGAAACTACCAATTTTTTTACTATAACACCTTTTTAATGTAATAAAGTCTTAATTTCATCATTTAACAAGCTAGATTGAAGTGTGTCTTATGAATTTATGTACTATGGTTATGTGAATGTATGTTCTTTGTCTATGTTTGAGTTTTATCATCTTCATGATATGATTAGTATCTCTCATAGGTCATTATAAGTGCAATTTATAGTTTGTTGTTTAGCTTGAAAGTGGATATCTACCCTCTCATGCTATTTTTGATAACTAATCAATTTCTTATTATGAAATACTTATGTGGGACTAATTTTATTTTGTCTTGAATACATCCTATAGTGTGTCTTATATAAGTTCAAGTGAGTGAACCATTGGTGCATTAACTATTTTATATGCTGTCATAAGTTACTGTTAAAGTCTCCCTCTCCCTTTTGCAAGCAAGTGCTAGTTTAGGTTTAGTATAGGTGATAGATCCAAAATGAACTTGACCTTCTATAGAGGTCTAATTCATTATTAGGATACCCATAGCCTAGGATCAATCCCATGTTGGATATGATTTGAGTAAGAGGACCTAAACAATCCCCTTATCATCTAGGGTGCAAATCTATAACACCAATATAACCTTAATGAACTCATTATGAATAAAACACATTCATTGATTGAACCAACAACCATTCACATTTTAATTTATTTTTATTTAAATAAAATATTAATATTAAATTATGGCTATAAATGACCAATAAATTTGAATAAGATTTTAAGTAAATCCATTACATGATTTCATATTCAATATTTATGAAGTGTAAATACCTTTATAATAAGGGGCAACTAAGAATAAATAAAATTTAGTTCCTTGTAATAACGGTGTCTATAAAACATGGAAATGCATTGTTGATAGTCATGATAAAGATGCGGATGGTCATGATTTTTGGCTAAAGATCGTTTGTTAACATCATAAGAATTAACACTAATTGTTCTCTTTCAAGACTAAGTTTCAATATTCCCCATGGCAATGTGGTTATGGTATTTATCTAAGGTAACACCACAAAACTAGAGGGTTAATAGATGTTAGTTTGATTCCCATTGTAAGTTACGTATTAGTGGAAATAAATAAAACAACATTTCCATGAACCCTTCCAATTCATGAAATTAATAATAATAAAAATGTTAGGAATGAGGATGGTTGAACCTACTCCCACCTTTTTTTTAATATTTTTATATATAAATAGTATTGTTATATATTTTTATAAATTTATTTCAATAAATTATGGAAGGATTATTTATAATCCTATATATTAATTATACATCAGGAATTATATTTAATCCTCTACATTGTATTTTTTCCTATTTTTATATTGAATATTTCTCAACTAGATATATATACTTTTTTTTATAAATGATTTTAAACATCTCTATATACTCAAATATTTTTTTAGTTATGTAAATATCTTTTGTATAACAATACTAAACCTATTTATTTTAGATATAAGCAAATTTATATCGAAGAATAATTTTGGACCAATTTCCAAGAAGAAAATTTATATCCAAAGATAAAATAACCAACAAGATATTGTTCACTTTGAAGTTAAAATTAGATTAAATGATGAAGTTTATTAAATATTTCACTAAAATGATACCTAGGGAAGATTTTTAGTTAGAAATAAAAGATTAGAATTGGCTTTGACATTTGTGCTTTGAACAATTTTATTTTGGAGATCTAAATATACTACAAAATAAAATGGATATAAAGTATGTGAAATGTACATTCATAAAGTCATTTCCAACAAGCAAATTGGAGAAAAGGAACCATTAGATATTATTTACATTGATTGTGTTGATAAATGCAACCAACTTAAATTAGAGAATGATTATATTTTATGGCATTCATTGGTTACTACACTAGAAAGACATATATGTGTTTCCTTAAGCATGAGTCTAACACTTTCATTATTTTTATCCAATTCAAAACCCTAGTTGAGAATTAAAAAGGGTACTAAATCATAGTTTTGAGAATATACAAAGGTGGAAAATATATCTCAAATAATTTTATGAATTTTAACAAAGATCATGGAATCCACATGAAATTCATTCTCAAGTATACACCTTAGCGTAATGATGTGGAAAAGAGTAATAAAAAATAATTATGGACATGGAAAGGAGTATGTTGGAGGCCAAACATTTAATAAATGAGTATTGGGTAGACATTATAGCATGTGAAATCTAAATAATGTATAAATTTCTAACCAAGAGTGTTTGTATGTGTGGCATATGCACATGTCCCAAATGAATTTGAAAATAAATTAGATAAAAAAGGATCAAAAAGTATCTTTGTACGATATAATGAGAACACAAAATATTGAAAATATTATACTCCAAAAACAAAAAATTTGATAATCAACTAAGATGTGTAATTCATAGAATAATAATCATGAGATGGAATTCTAGATAAAGTAATTAATATTTATGCAAGTTTACCTCAAGATAATAAAGAATAATTTAATGCAACATGTATTCTATTTATGGTACCTATTTTTTTATCCCACTCAAGCTCAATAAGGTATACCTCCATCAAGTATAAGTGCATCATCATGCACTTAGCCAACAAATCCATCAAATGAACAAAAATAAATACCATAATGCAAACCTAAAGTAATACCTTTTTAAACATGCATTCTAGGTGAAATTTTGTTTATTACATATTATTCAAGTGAGATGTCAAATCTAACATTGACAAGTCTAATAAGTATTTTGAGGGATATCTATGTCCAAAATTAAGGTGAACATAATGTTGATTTTATTTATATTTCTCCCTTCCTTTCACAATTAGTTGACCCAATTCATTTTAAAGAAGAAATTGGGTACACGCCATGGATTAATATATTGATGATATATTTAAAAATCATGCGTGGGGTTAGTTGATCTTCTAATAGGAAAATATGTGATAGGAGTCAAGAGGGTTTATAAGACCAAGTTTAATGCATAAGGATATGTGTAGAAGCATAAGGAAAGGATAGTATAAAATGGTTTTTCATAGTAACATGGAGTTAACTAAAATAAGACATTTTCTCTAGTATCTTAATAAGACACATTAACAATATTTTTTTCAATTTTAACTATAAACAAGTTTATAGCTTACTAGATACATATAATAAATTATTTTCTAAATTATTTTAAAGAAGAATAAGTATGTTTACACATTCCACCAAGATATGAAATCTTAGATCATGCATACAAGTTTTTAAAAATCAATAAATTTCTTTATGGACTTAAGCATGTTCCTAGAACATGATAAAGCATAATTGATATTACAATTTTTATAACGGCTTTAGTAATGAAAAAAATGAGCCTATATTGTATGAAAATATGAAAAAACATTCTCAAATTCTAATTTTATGTCTGTATGTTGATCATTTGATATTCATATGTGATTTATCAATTATTTTGTTAAAGGTAACCACAAATAAAAAAAATGAGATGATTGATTTTGTTCTCATGAAGTATTTTCTTGAGATTTAGTTGAATCAAATTTAAAATGGCATATTATTTTCTAAAGCCAAATATGACAAAGAGAATTTTAAAATGTTTAATATGGTAAGTTATAAGATAGCATCAAACACTAGTTATAAGATATTTGAAGTTAAGTAAGAATGACGAGGGAAACAATGTTGATGAAACATTATATAAAAGATTTTTCACAGTATAATGTACCTAATATCCATAAGGATAGATATAATGTATAGTGTGCATCTTATTTCAAGGTTTATAGAGTCTCCTAAAAACTATCATTGCCAGAGAGGAAAAATAATTTTATGATATGTTGGTGGAACTAGAAATCATAGAGTTATTTATTCCTATGTCAGATGAGTTAAAACTCATAGAATACACTAAAATTTATTGTTAAAGCAACATTGATGATATGAAAATTACATCTAGTTATGTTCTTTTCTTAGATGTTCTTTTTTTTAACAGATGCAGTATCATGAGAATATCAGAAATAAATAATTGTCATTATTTCATTATCAAAATAAGAGTATGTGTAAATAAAAGTATTAGAATAAAAATATTGTGGATCTATATTATTATAGTTTATTTTATGATTAAATAATCTATTACATTAGTTATACGGGTTAAGCCTATTCCTAGCTTCTCATTAATTATCTATTTTTGATTCCACCTAGATTATAATTGTTGTTCCAAGTTTTTTTTCAGTTCCTCTCCAATAAAAATGTGTGTATATTATTTATAATCTCATTAAATGTGTTTTATAATATGGTATTCATATCTCATGGTTAGAATAGCTTGATGGAGAGAAGATGCTAAGATCAATCCTGGGTGGAATAAGCCAATGTTTTTTTGAATAAAATTTACTATTGGTCAATTTAGAAGTTGAAAGAGTGAATCAAATAAAAATTACATTTAGAGAGTATTGTTGATATGTCTTAGACAAAGAAGGATGTGTTGAGAGACAAACATTTACAAAATGTGAGATTAGGTGTTTTCGAAAAACAAAGGCATTTTGTCATTCCATAACGCACCAATGATGTGTTGTTATATGGAGGGCACTTAGTGAAATATAAAAAAGGGAATATGAGTGTGGAATATAAATAGAATTGAAAAAGGAAGACATGGTTGGGATGTCATAGGTGATATGAATCACCTTAGTCAAAACTATTGACTGTTCACTATAATATGCCACTAAAAAATTTTGTAAACTATACTGCATCATTCTTTCATTACATTATATGGATGATTGTAATGATAAATTTGGAGTTAAAATCAAGAGGTGTGATATCTAATGGTATGTGATATTCATTCAAACCAATAAGCATTCAATCTGGTGAAGTGCCATATTTTACAATTGTATAGGTGATCTATCATTGGTTGATTTAAATTGAAATTTATACAATTATATTTTTAAATTTTATTTAATTACAAAGGAAAATATATATTTTAAAATTTAATGTAAAAATTATACTATATTTTACCTTAGTACCTTCAATTTCAAAAAAAATAGTATTATTAATTTTGTAGGAAAGCCTTTAAATTTTTCCAACTTGTGTTTTTTAAGTCTATATCTACACTGAAAATTAAAATTTGAAAAATGGTATATAAAATTTTAAATTTAATTATTTCTAATTTTTTAAGAAACTTTACGCAAACTGGTTAATTAATTTTTTCATAAAACATAAGGAATGTTTTCCTAAAAACTAGAAGAATTATCCAATTTGAGTATAGAATTATTGTGAAAATGTATTTTTATTTCATTATTTATTACATATTTAACCTATTTAGTAGAAAAATAAGTAAAAATGTCTAGTTTACAACACATGATATTGTCAAATTCACAAAAATTGGAAGGAAAATACTTTAGTTTGTGGAGCCATAAGATACTTACAATATGTGAATATTCAAATATATATAAATATTTTCTTTGTAAAGAGACTAGACCAGATGGTAAACCTAAAGACTATGATAAATATCACTAAGAAGCCTTGATGTTGTTAAAACTTTTAGTACTGAAAATTTGATACCATAAATTAAATATGTGACTGTTGCATCAGATTATGGAAATATATTAGAACTAAATATACATATTTTTAAGTCAAAATGGTATTATAATTAAATAATTTATTATTTTTCACTTAGATACATGAAGGTGCATCCATTTGTGAATTTTTATTATAGTTAAAGGATATTTATGACCAATTAAAAGTGGTGGAAAATCTTATGGATAAACAATACTTAATTTATGTTGTCATGGGGAACTTGAATCTTAATATAAATCCTTTGTGGATTCTTTGCATACGATTGCGAAACTACAAACACTAGATTATGAGTAGTTTTCCATTATTCTCATGTAGAAATAAAGACAATAAGAACATTGAATTACTTCAACATCAACATATAAAAAATTTGCATTCTTTTCATGGTCAAAATACAAGGGTAAAAAATGTTTGACAAACAAGGGCTCTTCAAATTCCCATATAAGTGTATCAAATAGAGAAAAATGGAAATGTTTTTATTGTAAGCAATGAAGACATTTTAGGGAATATTGTCACAAGATATAGTATGATATACCTAATGTAATAAATAATTATATACTCGATAATGTTGCATAATAATTATAAGGGGAGTCACATACTAAATTTTCCACTGAAACATCACATGATTGATCCACTGAGTCTCATGATTGGTACTTAGATTCATAGGATTCATGAAATAATACATGTCATCAAGATTTATATGTAAACTTCATTGAGGTTACTATTAGTAATGAAACTATTTCCTTCGCTGATGGATGGACACATAATATCAAGCAATGTGGATATGTGCAAATAATACTAAATAATGAGTACAAATACACATTTGAAAATGTTAGATATGTACTTGAAATGAACAAAAACCATTTATCCATTAGTAAAATAACCAAACACAAACAAATGGTAGTAAGGTTTGAATGAAATAAATGTAAAGTAGCTAGATTCAACAATGAAATAGTTTTTATTAATATCTGAAAAAGGGGTGTGTGCAAACATGTAGATCCTAAAATAGTAGAATAATATGATTTATTAAAATTTGTTCAGAATATTAATCTTTGGAATGAAATATATGGTCATTTATGCTACCAATATTTAAATATTTTGAGTAAAATCCAAATGGTAAATAGACTTCCATCCATTCAATACAATCAATATATTCGTGAAGCATGTCAGTTTGGTAAATAGATAATATTCCATTTTTATATTTTTAAATCCTAGAGGACATAATTTATATTAGATTTAGTACATTCAAATATTAATGATCCTATAAAAATTTACACTAAATATCTAGAGATCTTTATTTCTTATCGATGGTAGATGATTGTTCTCAAAACCCATGGTTTTATGTCGTAAAGAAAAAACTTAATAAATTTGTTACATTTAAAACAATGATTGAGAATAAAACATGTAAAATGGTTAAATAATTTATATCTAATAATGGTGGGGAATTTATCTCTAAATAATTCAATGCATACTACACATAAGAAGATATACATAGGTAATGTACAACTCCTTACCCTCCATTAAAAAATGGGGTAGTCTAAATGAGAAACATGACTATCAAGGAGGTGGCATGTTGTACGATGTAAATCATAAATTTACATTTCTCGTACTGGGAGGAAGATATCAATAATGCAATGTTCATCTTAAGTAAGATTCCATGCAAGGCTGTGAAAAATATGACCACATAAGAAGTATGGTTAGGAAGAAAACTTGATGTAATTGATTAATATAATTTTGGTTATGCAACATTTTCATTAATTCCTAAAAATAATTGTGGATTATTTGTAAATATTAACAAATACATGTTTTTTTGATACAGTGAGAATTCTAAAGCATATAAACTACTAGATATCTCTACAAATAAAGTAATTGTAAATAGAGATGTCAAAATAAATTAGAAAAATATATATTTCCCAAATTTGATAAACCTACTAATAATAATATTTTTATTATAAATGATGAATTTGAATCAAGTTATAGTACCAAATTGGAACATAACCTAAAAATGTAAAGAACAGTGAAGTTTGCTCCATGGAAGGATATAGTGAATCATATAATGAATCAACTAGTCAGTATAAGAGGCCAAAGTGGTTTTATAAAAAATACAATATGTTGGACAAGATGAACTTCCAAATTTATTTGAAGGTGGATCACTTAGCTTTGGTCCGCCTCCAAACAAGTAGTGCATAATCCTGAGTAGATAAATTTCTCTCTCAAATTAGTTATTCCACAAATTATTTGATCCAAATACTTATGTAGATGATAAAGAAACACCTAAATGGGAATATACAATGATAGTGAAGTATGATGTTCTAATAAAAAGTGGTAAGTTTGGGTTTTGTGTGATCTAACTCAAAGTAAGAAATCCATTGGTTACAAATGGATTTATAAAGTAAATTTAAATTCAGATCACTCTTTAGGAAATTTAAAAGTTAATCTTGTTTCTAAATGATGTAAATAATAAAAAAGAGTAGATTATGAATAAAAATTCAATCCATAAATATAAATGGTAACATTAAAAATGGTTGTATCTATTATTTCTCAATTTTATTAGCAAGTATATTAGATGCACATAAAAAATGCTTTCCTGAATGGAGACATAGAGAAATAGGTGGAGATGGTACAACCACAATAATTTTAGATTCCTATAAAAGTGTATTTATTTTTTAGGTTAGTTAATTCTTTATATGAATTTTATTAGGCTTCTCGATACTAGTACTTTAAATTTGATAAATACCTTGGAGAGTGTAATTTTAAATGCAGTGATTTAAAATCTACTATTGATGCTAAATTGGTTTGTTATGATATAATTATTCTATATTAGTATATATTGATAATCCTTCCATCATTGGAAGCATCAATGATTTAATTAAATAGGTAAAATTTGGCATCTATTATATGTTTGAAATGACTAATCTAGGTTGCTTTAATATTATCTAGGTATATAGTGTTATAAATATGGTTATACAATAGTTGTATCTCAAAAATAATATGTAAAATACTTGTTATATAAATTTAGAATGAATGATTGTAATCCAATAGCTACACCTATGGCAGTTGGGACTAAAAGCTAAATTAAGGTTGATTCACCACTAGTCAATGAAATAACCTATCAATAATTAGTGGGTATTTTTATTTATGTTACTAATACTAGAACATGTGTGGTTTTTCTAAGAGAGTTATCTTTCTCACTTCATGACTAAAACACATGAAGAACATTGGCGTGATACAAAATGGATTCATATATATGTCAAAGGCACTCTTAAATTTTCAATTTTATATAATTAATAATGTGATTTTGACTTAAAATTAAATACTAGTTGATATTGGCAAGGATTTGTTGAGTCTAAAAAATATACAATATGTTATGTTTTCACTCTTGGTTCAGGAGTATTTTCTTAGAAGTAAGCTTTAGAATATAGTTGTATCTCCATCTAATGAAGCAAAGCAAAAAAACAATTGTTAGTGGAGGTCCTAAGTTAACGTGGACTTGATCTATATTGAAGGATATTGAAGTTGATTCATCATCACCCATACCTATATTATGTGTCAACTAGAATTCAATAAATCTTATGAACAACTAGCTGATATAATGACTAAAACTTTATGTAAAGACAAATTTGTAAAAGTACAAGATAAGCTGGGAGTTATTTCCAGTTCAGTCATCAATGGAGGGTATTAGAATAAATGATTATGGTTATATATTTTTATAATTTGTTTCATGATTGAATAAACCTTTTTAGTGGTTATAAGGTTCAATCATATTCCCATTTTCCTGTTGATTGTTTAATTTGCCTTCCTCCTAGATTGTAGGAGTTGTTATAAGACTATTTTTTTATCTCCAATAATAAAGTGTGCATATTTTTTCTTCTCTCATTTAACATGTTTTATAATAAATAGGTGTAGTGTGTCAATCAATTTGGATGGGAAGAATGTTATTATAATTGATGCATAAATAAAAAGAGGAAACAATGATTTTATACGATCATAACTCAATAATCACAAGTTATCTAATAAGCATGTATTTAAATAGAAGTGAACATATAAAAAATAGGTACCATTTAATCAAATAATAAGTCAACAATGGATAGATATATTTGGAGTTATACACCTCTGAGGATCGATATGAAGAATGTTCATCATTACAAAAATAAATCTTTGACCACTATCTAAGAGATTAATTAGGTATCTTAGATGATATTAGTTGTGATTAAGGGTCACTTTTAGAATATGTAATCCAAACTAATAATATTAAATATTTTCATGTTCAACACTTAATATTATACAAGTGCATTTCCCAAAAATATTTGTATCCACATTATTTTGGGTAGCTTTTATTTAATATAGTGAGATGTGGTTCATTGTTCTAGAAGTATCCTCATCCTATACAGATATATATAAATAAGAGAAGTTCCCATGTGTTCTTCATGAATAAAATTATATTTGTGTTATGAGAAATACAACAACAAGCTTTACAAAAAATTGTGGTGTATAACTCAATTTTTTTTGGTTTATTTTGTAAGGCACTATTTTTCTCAATAGAAGTGAGTAATATTTTTGTGTAAATCATATTTCCTTTCTTCTCTCTAATTCTTTCAAAGGTAGTCCAATCCAAGTTGAAAACACTCAAATCAAAAGATAAGTGAGAAAAAATTGGTTGGAGATCTAAGGTTGTGCTCTACTAGGATTTATCCTTCATTCTTTAGTTTGTTATACTACCATTAATTTATATTTTAAGTAATTGGATTTTTTAAAAGAATTGTGCCTTCATTATGTTGCACTCATCCACTCACCTTACTTTGGGCAGCATAGTCATATTTTAAATGTTCACCTCCTTTGTTCTTGTAAAATTTTTTATAGGTGTTTTTGATAAATATGCAATGAATAATGAATATAAATCAAGTGTGTGAATTTTTCCCTAAAATATTACATAAGATATTGATCTTACCTCCAAACCCTTTATGATATTATTTTAAATTGTCCTAAATTTGACATGTCATGCAATTATTTTATAATTTTACTCTTGATTTTTTTTTTTTCCGTATTCATGTTTAAAGAAATTTGAAACCCTAAGTTCATAATACTTGGACAACCGATCAAGGTTTTGAACTTGATGGAATTAAAACTATGAGCAAGAGTATTTTATTGTTTAAGTGTAACAAATCCAATCATTTTCGTGTCATTGTTGCTAATGAGCCGTAGTTCATTTGCAATACCTAGTTTGTGCTTTTCTAATAAACCCAATAACTTTTTGTCTCTATAAATGGAAATATTAAAATTATTGCCTAGGTCAAGTTCCCTAGCCTCAACTTACCCTTATGTCGTGTTAAGCGTGAATCGACAAAAATTTAAGGCATTTTATAAAATATTCAAAAAAAAATACAATGTATGTTGGCCTCAAAAAAGTGTTAGCATTCGATTGAATGATTAAAAAGATTTGGAGGAAACATTGATATCCAAATTCCTGTTAAGATAATTATTTTCTGCCTCACCCGCGTCACCAAACCTCAATTTCCATTCTGGATAGCGTTGTCTTCCCCAACCATCAAAACGGATGGAAACAACGTCACCCATCCTGGAACATTATACAAAGTTGCCACGAGTTGACTTCTAGGTTAACCCGTTTAGTGAGACGAAGCCCATGATGTGAATCTTTGATTGGAAAATCTTAAATTTTTTTTCTTAATGGC
Source organism: Torreya grandis (assembly GCA_037957365.1). NCBI lineage: Eukaryota > Viridiplantae > Streptophyta > Pinopsida > Cupressales > Taxaceae > Torreya > Torreya grandis. Next base: position 447,404 of record JARHVA010008285.1, on the reverse strand, counting down.
AAAACACGACCAACCTATCATTGGTGATATTTTAGTCTCGTTATCAAGAATTTAAGCTTCACATCGACAATTTTATTTGGCTTATAGCCAATATATGCCACTCGAAGAAAAATGAAAAATAAGAAACCGTATGTTTTATGTTTTCTTTGTAAAATAAAATACACATTTATAACAACAGGGGTCATATAACATAATACTGCATTGAAGATATAGAAAAATAGAAAAGCTAGAAATATACATTAACAGTCTGGGGATGTAAACATTAAATATTTTCATATAGATTAAAAAAGATTTTAAAAATAGCATCAGCTTATGTTGTAGAGAAATAAATATGCTAAAGCGTAGCGAAATACAATGTATATTAAGAAACCAAAGAGGCTATAAATGAATTGAAAATACAAAATTAAATTTATATTGTGTGAAGCAGCATAAAAATTTATTAGATAGATTAAATACTGTACATTAAAATAAAGGTGTAAAATATAACACAGAAATTTCCTTGAGATAAAAATATTATGTATAAAGAATGAAACCCATGAATAAAGGGTCTCATAGAAGAGAATCTTGTCCATAAATGGGAGAAAAGAGGAATGGCATGGCGTTCCACTTCCATATTTCTTCTCACTACACAAATAACTTATCAAGAAAAACCTTGCATAGGAACTATTCCTCTAAAGTGAATAAAAGGAATCCAAAACGGCCATCCGTAGCCTAAGATATCAATATTATAAATCCTGCCATCACGATTAAGGAAATATTACGGTTCCTAGTGGAGGAAGGGCTAGATTTTATCAATCCTACTGCTAAAACATAATGTCCTTTTGATTATTTATTTTTCAGTAAAATAATATTTCTTTAATAAATAAATTTATAAAGAAATTTTATTCGATATGTATTTTAAAACTAGCTAATATTATATTATTTCTATCTATTATATTATTTCCTAGTCTACGACAATTTGAATTGTTGTATTGGAGATTTAATAACTAATTGGGTAATTGTGTTTGTGTTCACGAGCAGGATCGTAAATTATATGCTTTTTTGGTTCATTTTTATTAAATTAGGAAATACCTTAATAGTGACCTAGACCTTTTCACCTAAAGAATCAGGCAATCATAGGTACATAGTAGGTCTTGATTTAACCTTGAGTGTATCGTCATTTATTTAATCTAGATAGCTTCCGTAGATGATGTGGTGTGAAAAATACACTAAGATCTATCCTAATGTTTTGAGTGAAGTATGACATGTCAGTAGTTATATTTTATAAAATAAATGTAATATTTATAGTCCATTTGGGCCACACATGGTTTTGTTATGGTTGGGTGTTACAAGATAGCTTTCATTTGGAAGGACGAAGAACTTGCACATAACATCTAACATTCTACTGTGGAGACATTTTGAAACACATGTTGAAGCTCAGGTGGAAACTTATATTCTCACACAGTCAAAATTTTAAAGATTAATGGTCTACTATATTGGAAGAAAATCCCATTCGACGGAAAATGGGGTTTAAAAAAAATAATAAGGTAGATAGGACCACTTAAAAGTAAAAAGTTCATTAGCTTGTAACGGCTACCCTACAAATAAGAAATTTAATATCACGAGCCTTTAGCATAAAAAACAATGATGAAAGCCATCATACATTTTGTCACGGATGGCACAAATAGGATGGCTCATCAACTCGATGGATTTGAATGAGTCATTAAAAAATGTGGAAATCCAATAATAAGGATTCATAGTTCAAGGAAAATAACATAGGTTATGTTAACTAATAAATTTACGGTATGGGTTTAACCAGCTAAAGATTGATGAATGCCTTAACACATAGATTTCTTTGAATAATTTTGTATATAAATTGCAAGAACATGTGGAATGTGTCATAATTATGTAGGTTGATGATTTAATTATAACCACAAGTAATGAATATTTATCTCTAAGGGTGGGATTTTAAAAAGGTATTATAGCTAATATATTTTAGATTACAACACTTATTTTATATATGAAACAACAAAATATTTTTTAATTTATCCACCAAATTATTCATAGGATTTGATTGAAACATTCAATATGATCAATTGAAAAAAAATTGTGACAAAGGTCCATGGAACCCTAATATCAACTTTCAATATATGATACTTTAAAAAAGATAAATGTATCCCTAAATAAACATTTGATTTGGAGTCTCGGTTATTTCATAAATATGTAATTAGATATAGAACATTCTTTAGAATACATCTCAATTTTTAGGTTCATCTCCTAACCTAAAAAATACACTGGAAAATGGATAAATAGGTGTTGAGATATGTACTTACTATCATGAAGTTTGGTAAAGCTCATATAAATAAAAGGATGACTTCAAGTTTGAGATATTAGATGCCTTCATAGTCATATTGATTAGATTGTATGTTTTTCGAAATATTGTGTTCACAATTAAATAGACAAGGCCATAATACTCTCTTGTGATCTTATCCTAGAATATGATAGGATAATGTTTTAAGGAGTTTGACACACTTTACACACCATCCAATTTAGTTCTACACCAGCAATTTGATAGCACAATTAACATAGATCTAGTTTGAGATAAGTTGATACATTTACTAACAAATTTACTATTCATAGCTCATATTGATTTCTTTAATTTATTGTATTTTGCATTAATATTTTGTAAATTATATATGTTAAATAATATTCCAATTGATTAATTTTTATTACATTTAACCATTTATTGAAGATTAACTATTAAACATTATGGTGAACCCTTAATATTTTATTAGAACAACAGTTATTATTTACTTGATTTTTGTCATAAGATTTCATACAAAATTTTATAAATTCTTAACATGGGATAAAGCCTTTAACTTTAGATATAAATAAGACACAACAAGTCAATATTTTTTGAATTTGGATCTTAATCTGACATTGTATAATTTATCCTATCACCTTGGATAACATCCAACATTGAAGAATTTATTTCTACCTTGACTTGAAATTTGCTAATGTCTATACACAAAATTATTTCAAATTTTGTTTTCTCTATGTTTTCTATTACTTGAAACTTATTTTTAATATGATTTGACATGTGTAAAGTATGTACAGAGTTGCCATTTGTTGCTAGGAAATAGCCTAGTTTACTACTACAATGAAGAGAGGGATCATATTATCATAATACATAGGCACTAGACAATTTATACGTAGAGTTTAGTATCCACATACCTTATAATATATTGTTAATGCTTATCATCCATTGTCTAAACAATTGGAAGCATCTTTAACCATTTTAGTTTTGGTGCGTGTATAAGTAGTGTACCTCCCAAGGATGTTATTCTCACCATACCCTCTAAGATAGATTAGTGCGATACATGCAAAATTTAGTCTCTATAGTTACTAATCTAAAATATTGAGATGACATAAATATATGAATGAACAAGTATATTTGAGAGCCATATAATCATGAAAAATATTTCTTAAATAACTCTTTATACCTTGATTTTTACTTGTATTATATTCATAATCATTACATCTATTAATTAATATTGTATTTTATGCCCATATGTTGTAATGATAGATTAAGTGGTATTCCTTTACCATATATAGAGATTCCTTTAGTTTAGTATACAATGGAAATAAATGTCATTTTTTAATCAAAATAATAATAATGTTGTTAAAATTTCTTGGCCTATAATAATTGAAAATAAAATTATTTGGATACTGAAAATAATAAAGAGGATTATGATGTAAATAATAAAAATGAAGAGCGTACTAATAAAAAGAGATTAATAGAGTATATAAAAACTAAAGTGCATTGATTATGTATATTTCATTATGGTATTGATGATCAAATTCAATAATATAATAAGATAATTAGCATACTTATAAAATAAAGCCAAATTGGTGACATATTAACCACAATAAATTATTTTTGTGTTGGTAAATCCCCTACTTCCAATGTGTCGACCTCCACTATGGCATTTGTTCCTATTTATATAACTCTATTTGGTCCCATAAAGTCACCCCTTTATTACATAAAATCACTTGGTTTCCAATAGTTATCCATGCTTATGGCTAATCAATCTACTTATACTCCCCTAGTCATCTCTAAAAATACCACTGTTATGCATATAATTATTTTATAGCAATCTAAGATATCTCAACCTGAGAAAAATCTTTCTCATACGATCCTTTCCATGGATTGTTATTCATTTTTTATAACCATTTGTCACCCTATATTTAATTTTTGTGATTACAAGTTTGCTTTGTCTATTTTAAGCTTCCTTTATATGAAGGCAAATCTAACATTAAACAACATTTGTGTGCATTCCATGTATCTTGTTTACACTAAATAAGTATTGGAAAATTCTTGATAGATATATTTACAATAAATACCAAAGAGTAAGCCCTTATATGGATTGATTTAATTTATCTTGAATTCGCAAATGATTTCAATTGATTGGAAAATAGTTTTGTAACACATTTTGTATCAACATTGGTTAAATGCTATCATATGTTTAAATTAAAAAGCTCAGAAATGGGTTCAATGAAACAATTAGTAAATATGTTCTAAGACACAACAATATTATAAATAAATGACAAATCAAATAGCTCATAATGATCTCCAATATATCTTCACTCAAATTTTACTATCTCCACTCCAAATGTTAGTTATGATCACTATTAGTTAAAATATTTTGATGAGATATTCCATATAATCAAAGAGGTTTAGGTCAAATTACTTACTTTGAACAAACTCAAATATACTTAAAATTCTCCTTCTACACCAAAAGTTAAATTCCAAATAAATCTAAATTGTAATATAATATCAGAATAATGCAGGAATGAATCTAATAATAGAGTTAATGTTATCTCACAACCAACACAAAATCTTAAACTACAAACTCCACCAAAGATGAAATTATCAAGGTTACCATCACCTCATCATTTAATATTGAAAAAGATGCTTGAATGCAATATCAAATCTCTTCTTCCACCACTGTAAGTAGACATTTGTAAACTACAATCTAATTTTTTTGACAATAATGCATATTATGACTACCATGGATATATTTTAAATTTCATATACAAATGTTTAAATCTTGAGTACACGATTCGAGATCTCATTTATGATAATATTATTTATATTATCATAATTGTTGAATATTATAAGACAAATTCAAATAACCATTTAAATCTAAAATTATTCAAATATGTTTTTACAAACTATGAATCAAGATATAACAAGGATAAATCTAAAATACATTATTCATGTAATGATCAACCTCCTCCATATACATATGGGTATAAACTTAATAATTTCATTGGTATAGTTAAAATAAATTGAGCATCATTTCATATGGTTATATTTGATTATAATGAAGTTTTTGATGATGATTTAGATATAAATTCACTATTTATTCTAGCATATGTTGACAAAAAATCCTTACATATTGTTATGATAGACAATGGATGAAACAAAAATGTATGCGCCATAACTTTCCTCAACTCTCTGGGTATATCAAGCAATATTTAAAGGATAATCCTATAGTTTTCAAATCATTTTATGATCAAACACATCATAGTCTTAGGAATATGGTATTACATTTAAAATTGGGTCATCTCATAGTGTCCACCCCATTATTAGTGATACCAAGCACATGGGTATTTTATATGCTATTAGGATACATTTGGATACAAAATATTCGAGTAGTACCTTATACATTATATAAACGTTTATAATATATTCATATTAAACAAGTGGTCAAAATTATAGAAATATAATATGAATATACTTTGGAACCAATGATATTTATTCCTCATGTAGAATATTTGGTTAGCACATATATTGAATGACATGGTAATGAAGTAAACTACAAAATTATTCAAGAACATAATTCCACTTTTAATGAATATAATACAATCAATTTCTCAATATATATTTACAAACATGATATAGTTACACATGAACATGATCAACTAGTTCCAAAGAACAGGGTACATTTTCCAGAGTAAATTATGCCACCTAAAAAGAGGTCTTTATTGCCTAAGGCACCATAGGTTATTTAGAGTGCTACACAAAAGGTATGTATGCATTAACTATTATCCTAATACACATGAACATACATGTTCAAATGGATATCTGAGTTATGACCTAAATAGTTCTATTACAACGTATGATTGTTATTTAAATTTAGAAACATTGGTAGTTGGCACTTCATCTTCACAGGAAGTCATTCCTTGATACATGCAATTTGGTATACCAATGGGCATCCTCTTGATGATATTCATTGTTGGAAATGACCTCCTACTACCTCCTAAACCACCAGTTTTACCAATTCTATTGATTAATTATTTAGATATTTTACTATGTACATCGCTTCTTTGCTTTTACTTTATTTCTACTTATTATATCCCTTATTTAACCAATATTCTACCCTTTGTATTTGTACATAACCTTGGGTATTTTCCCTCTATATTTCCAAAACAAATTTAATCAATCCAAAACAACTATATTAGAATTATTTCAATGTAAATTGATTATCTATGTATAGCAAAATTTCCAAAACAAATCTAATCAATCCAAAACAACTATATTAGAATTATTTCAATGTAAATTGATTATCTATGTATATCTGCTATTTGTGCTATATAGTTACGATTGACATACACATATATTGGTGGCATATTGTTTGTCTTCATTATTGACACACTGTGATTTCATACCTTTTGTAGGTTTTTCAAATATTTCCCATTTATTCTATTCAAAAGACATTACATCTGAATACTATTAGGATTTTATTAGTAACATTGTAAATTACTTGATTTTAGTTTGCTTGTTATCGGTTTTGTTTTTATCCATGTTATTCCAGATCTTTGGATCCTATATTATAGGATGTCGTTGAGCACATTCATGGCTATTTAATAGCCTATGTATGTTCACATATTGTGTGAGATATAAAATAATATTATGTGTAATTTAAAGTTTAATCTTTCTGTGTGTATTTGAATACATGAACCTGAGTTAATTTTCTTTGCATAACTCTGTCCACTTTCCAACAATGGTATCAGAGCGAGACATAATCCGGAGATGGATTAAAAATGATAATGGCGCAACTCCATAGCTTATATCATTGCATCATTAATATGAGACGGAGTCATTGGTTTTACTGAAATTAGTTTCTATAGAATTTACTCATTTATTTATGCATAGATCATTTTATCATTTTCCATCAGCTACAGCTCGTGCGTATGGCATCCATCTCTACGACTCTTTCCCTACCTTATTTCTGCCACCTGATCTCAATAACGAATTCAAAGCCAACTGGTCATCCATTTTTATATCTATTAGAGACTTTCCATTCATTTATAATTGCATCAATCTTCCTATCCAAAGGAGGTGTTCTAAATTCTAAATAATAGTTTGTGATCAATTAAATATATTGATCTATTTTTTAAAAATCCTGATCCGTATGTCTATTGGAGTGATGTTTCATTCATGCCTACACATCTGTGGATTATACCATTGGAGTCAACTGTAAATATTGTGATGCAGATTCTCCAAATCTTATGATTTGGCAGCGTCCAGTGCGGCTCCTTCCTCGAGATTCATCTCAACCACGTCGTCTACCATGCACTCTCCACCATCGAGCAGTGAAATAAGTTGTATTCACCTGTCAACAGTTATATCTGAGTGAGTCTGTATTAAATAATTTGGATTTTAATGCACAGCGAGTCAAGTTTCAGTTTTAATAGCATTACTATTTTAGTCTGCAGGTCCAAACATCAAACCAATGCTTTAGAAGGCACAAGTTTTCAGCATTCGTAATCTTTTAAGTATGGTCAAAATCATAAAATTGAGTTGAGATTCAATTGAGGTCTTTAGTTTTAAGATATGTTTTTATGTCAGCGTCGATCTTTATAGTTATTGTTTTAATACTTTAGTTTCTTAAAAATTCGTCTATTTTTTTGGTCAATAGTTTATAAGTCAGAAGTTCATATTTTAAAAATATATAAAAAAGTGAAAAATATAAATTGTATGGATGTAATATTGTTGGTATGAGATGTCCATCATTGTAAAATTGAGTTTCAAAGTCAAACTCGTTAAATAAGCAATAATCAATTATAGGATGTATGATACATGGAGACTAGAGGACAATTGGCATCCTCTCAGAAGTCACCTATGATGGGGTTGCATAATTGCTATGGTGATAGTTTGTGTGGTGTAATGTGTTTTTCTCTTTTTTAGTATGGTGTGCTCTGCATCAAATCCACTATGCCGAGGATGATCGCTAGTGCAGTACTAAATATATAAACTATATGAGGTTGAGTGGAAAAAATTACATATAGAGGCTACATAAGTGATGAGGGTTTAGTCCTCATTTTTCGTATTTATACATTTTGTGTTTTCTAATAAAAATACACATTGTAGGGATCAAAATCACTAAAGTAGCTCTTGGTTCATGGAAAAGGGTTTGTGGAAATCTATGAAAACATCAACGTGGTTGAGACCTCCTTCTAACTCCAGGTTGATGGTCAACCTATTGAAGAAAACCTTATGGGTTTGTCATCATCTAAGAAACTACTAAAGGTATTAAGTAGAGAGTTATACTCCTATCACTTCCACATTTTTGGTAATCTTAGAAGGGAAAACCAAGGTGCCACCAAGACTATGAAGCCATAAATATGGCACATCACCTCAAAAAGTGAGCAGGCTGCACAGAGAGTGTAAAAACTTTTTACCATGTTTGAATTAAGGGGTGTTAGGAATTAATAATGTTAAGGTGGTGAATGTTAAGATTTTATTGGTAACATTATTAATTAGTTGATTTTATTTTGAGTGTTATCAGTTTTGTTCTTATCCATATTATTCCAGGTCTTTAGATCCTATATTAAAGGATGTCATTGAGCACATTTATCGCTATTTAATAGCCTATGTATATTCACATATTGTGTGAGATATAAAATAATATTGTGCGTGACTTAATGTTTAATATTTCTCTGTGTATTTGAATACATGAATGATCCAAAACTCAGAAGTTCTGGTTGATAAATATTTCAATAGCATCGAAATAACACAGTAACAATGAATTCTCTGAGAAGAGATGTAGTATTACTCAAAATTGCAATACAATATATGCTTATCTCTAGGAAGAGATGTTTGCCTTCCCATTTCAGGTTACAATGCATCTATACATATTTTGAAAGCATGGGGAGATTGAGTCGCTCAAGCAATTAATGGGTGACGATTTAAGATTGAGTGGCTCGAGGAAATAACTGTCACTAACAATTGGAATTCTAAGAATTAAAACAATACAGCGCTCGAGGACATAACGGGTGAGGATTATAAATAATACAAAATTCAAGGAATTAACTGTCACCTAAATGGTCACCTAAATTATTGCCACCTGAATGGTCACCTAAATTTTTGCCCAGATCATTCCTCCCTCCTTGAAACGCAATGGTCCCTATTGCATCAATATTCCCTGTCAGGTGGGGTAGTTGTGTCTTGATTTGATTCTCTGTGAGCCACTCACCTTGGTGGCTAAGCTGGGCTCTTCTGACCACTCGATACAGTGGAATAGAGAATCCTCTTGTTGTCTTCATCCAAGTATCCACAATTTGATCCTCTTTTACTAGAGCAAAACTCTGTGGATCAAGCTCATCAATGTCTAGTTGTTCTGCCACAAATAAAGTGTCCAATAGAGGTGGGTGATATGGTTTAAGGAGCTCCACATTGAATATTGGATGCAGACCAAGGTAGGTTAGTAGGTTCAACTCAAAAGCATTTTTTACAATTTTTCTGGTGATGGTGTATGAACCATATCACAAAAGCCAAATCTTTCTGTGTGGGCCTACAAGCCATTCCTTCTGAAGCCATAACCAAACCTTGTCACCCACAGCAAAATGGTGTGCAATCCTATGTTTTCCATGGCATTGCTTATACTTTTGATTCATATTCTCCAAGATGTCATGAACTTGTTGCTGGATGTGTTGCATTTGTTCAATAAACTTTGTTGCTTTTGCTGCCTTAGATCTTCCATGGGGTATGTATTCCATGGTGGAAAATGGAACAGCTATATCAATTGGTACCATGGGTTGGAACCCAAAACATACATTGAATGGACTATGCTTGGTCGAGTTATGTAGCACCTGATTGTATCCATGTTGTATGAAAGGAAGTCTCTCATCCCATGTGTGTGGATGTTTGGAGTGATACATCTAAATCATGTGAACAATCAGACGGTTTACCACCTCTGTCTGACCATCAGTCTATGGATGGAAGTTTGTGGACTTTATCAGCTTAGCATCCATCATCTTCCATAGAGTGGACCAGAAGATGCTCAGGAATCTATTATCTCGATCTGAGATAATGGACTTGGGGAGACAAAAATGGAGCCATACATGACTAAAATATAGTTGAGAAGTTTCCTCAGTAGATATATTTTTCTTACAAGCAATCATGATAGCCATTTTTTTAAAATGATCAAGAATAAAGTCCTTGCCATGTTTGGAAGTGGGCAAACCTGAGAGAAAATCCATTGAGACAGATTCCCAAGGCCTGGTTGGTTCTAGCAATGGCATGTACAATCCTTTCTTTTTATTTGTTGGCTTGGCTATTGCACATGGGGTGAAATATTTGAGATATCTTTCCACATCTTTCCACATATGGGGCTATTAAAAGTGTTTTTGAAGAACTACCATTGTCTTTTTGATACCAAAGTGTCCAGCTATCCTACTGAAGTGTGCTTCCCATATTATCTTTTGTTGCTCTACAACAGGAACACAGATGTGCCCCATATGGTAGAGAACATTATCTTGTAAATAGAAGTCAAAAACATGTTCACCATTTTGGAGTGCTTGATATGTATCAGCAAAGGTAGGATATGCTTCATACAAAGCATCCCAAGTGGCAGTCTCATGTCTGCATAGGTCAAGAACTATTGTGAGTGCAGTAATTGGTGGGCAGCTCAGACAATCTATAGTTGTATTTGAGACCCCCTTTTTGTGTTTGATTATCAGGTGGAATTGTTGAAGATATGTGGCCCACTTTTGGTGCCTCTCATTTCATAGTTTGCTTTGTGTCTAGATGAATTCCAATGGTCTATGGTCAATATAGATGATAATCTCTTTCCCTAAGATGTAGTGTTTCCAGTGTTTGAAAGCTTGCACAATGGCATAAAGCTCCTTATCATATGTTGGATATTTCTTGACTGTATCAGTGAAAGCTTCACTATGGTATGCAACAGGATGGACATGTTGCATGATGATAGCTCCCATGGCATATTCAGGTGCATCTGTCATCAACTCAAATGGTTGATGCAAATCTGGAAAGGCAAGAATAGGGTTTGAGTAGAGTCTGTTCTTCAAATTCTCAAATGCCCTTTGCTATATTTCACTCCATTGAAATGTAGCTTTAGCTCCTCCTTTAGTCACTTGGGTTAGTGACCAAGCAACATGTAAAAATCCAAGAACAAACCTATAGTAGAAGTTTGCAAGACCCAAAAAGTTGTGAAGCTTTGTGAGGGTCCTTGGTGTGGGACATTCTTGAATAACCTAAATCTTTTATAGATCAACATGGACCCCTTCCTCATTCACAACGTACTTAAGGTACTGAATTGTTGTTATTTTGAATGTGCATTTGTCAAGATTTGCATACAACTTATGCTCCTAAAGAGTTTGAAGCACCTTACGGACATGTTGAAAATGTTCTTCCCATGCTTTACAATAGATGAGTATGTCATCTAAGTAGACAACCATGAATGAGTTGGTGAAGGATCATAGGATGTCATCCATCATCCTCGTGAAGGTTACAGGTGTGTTAGTTAGGCCAAAAGGCATAACCAACCATTCAAAGAGCCCCTCCTTAGATTTGAATGCAATTTTCCAAACATCAGTGGGATCAATGGGAATTTGGTGATAACCAAATTTGAGATCAATTTTGGTGAATAACTTTGCACCATGAAGTTGGTCTAGTAGGTCATCGATCCTGGGGAGAGGGTAGCGATTCCTCACAAAGATTTTATTCAGGGCTCGGTAGTCAATGCAAAGCCTCCATGTTCCATCTTTCTTTAGTGCCAAGACAATTGAGCTACCAAAAGGTTAAGATCATGCCCTGATGTGACCCCTTTGGATCAATTCTTGAATCTATCTTTTTATCTCATCATTCTCTAAAACTGATCTACGATACACATGACTGTTAGGCAAGGGTGATCTTTGGTTCAAATTGATAGAATGTTTTACTTGGAAATGCAGTGGAAATCTTGTGGGTGACTTGAATAAGTCATCATATTATCCTATGATTTATCCTATTTGCTTTTGTTGTTGTGTTGATTGTGTAGTCAGGACTGCAACATCAGCCTCCTTAGATTTTTGTGGTTTACCACCATGAGAAAAAATTACTTTGTCTTCTCCACCAATCTCTTACATTACTTAGCACTGATCAGGGAGACAGATGTGGGAGGTGGTACCTCTAGTACCCTATAGCACCATGTTCCAAGGGTGAGGGTGATCCTTCAGGCTCATGATTCATAGATGCCATGTCACTCATACATGAACGGCTAACCCAAGAGTACATCACAAACATCTAGATTGACCACATCACATAAGACTTCATCTTGGAATGGTTTTATAGAATATGAAAGAAGACACTTATGGGTGACATGAAGGTCTCTCCTTGGGCTCAACCATCCAATATTATAGGGCTTTGGATGAGGCTTCATGGCTAGATTTAGGCTTTTCACAACTTTAGCAGAGATTAAATTCTTTTGACTCCCACTATTAAGAATGAAATGTAGAGGCATACCTTTTACCCATAATTTGAAGCAAAAAGATCTTTCTTTGTCATCTGGTCTTTCCTCATGGGTCTGTGATGAAGCGATGATGGTGTTAGCCTCAGCATCTACAATTTCTTCTTCATCCTCTTTGACTGTGGGTTGTGTATGAGGCAAAGTAGTAGATGTCAAGTATTGTGACTCAGAGAGTAGTGACTTGATGGCTCGACATTCTTCTTTGGAGTGAGTTCTAGTTTTGTGGTAATCACACCATTTTCTAGCCTTCCCATTCTGGGATTTCTTATCCTGAAACTCCATCTACTTCCAATTTTGGCCTCGTGTTTGACCTTCCTTATCACTTTTCCATTTTTAGGGTTGACTCTTTGTACTCTTTCTGCCATGCTTCTATTCAATCTTCACTACAAATTTATATTCCTCACCGAGGGTTTCCAAATTGAAAAGCTCCATTTCCCCTCGTATGTACCATTGTAGTCCACCACGATATTTTAAATTCTTATGTTTGTCACTTTCTTGAATGCCCAATCTTGAAGACAAAGAATGAAAAGTGTTTGTGTAATCTTGAATAAATTAGTCCTTGCCTTGGCAAAGTTGTTACCACTATATGTAGAGATCATCATATGCTCCGATGGGATAGTATTCTTCTTTTACTGCTTCCATAAAATCATCCTAGGTAGGTTCCACACCAAGGCCAATGATATCTGTACTGAACCTCTTTTTGTACACTTCCCACCAATTTTTCATGGGCAATGATTATTTCAAAAGAGCAAAAGTGATATTTTCTCCACCGGTGAACTTATTTATAGAGAAGTAGGAAGAGAGTTGATCCAACCAATTTTCCACTACATCATCATTGATTTTTCCTTCAAATGTGGGAATGTCAAAATTTACCTAAACCTTGAAGGGTGTTGGGGCACTAAAAGTAAGTTTCCTAGATGAGTAGCCATAGAGCCAAAATTTCCCATCAAAAGTGTTTGAATAATTTGAGTAAATTATTGTAGCATCTGTGCTTGTTGCTGTTGGAGGGCTTCATTCCCCATTTCCTTGAAAGGATTAGATGTCTCAATGTCATCCACCATTTGAAGTCATTTGGGGTGAACAGGTGGAAAGTTTGGAAGCTCTGTCACTTCCCACCCAAGTTTCTTGTATCTTGACCTCGTCCTTAGGATCATACACTCTCAAGACAAACTGCTCTAATACCACTAATCCAAAACTCAAAAGTTCTGGTTGATAAATATTTCAATTGCATAGAAATAACATAGTAACAATGAATTCTCTGAGAAGAGATGTAGTATTACTCAAAATCACAATACAATATATGCTTATCTCTGGAAAGAGATGTATGCCTTCCCATTTCAAGTTACAATGCATTTATACATATTTTAAAAGTATGGGGAAATTGAGTCGAGGAATTAATGGGTGATGATTTAAGATTGAGTGGCTTGAGGAAATAACTATCACTAACAATTTGACTTCCAAGAATTAAAACAATACAATGCTCGAAGACATAACGGGTGAGGATTTAAAACAATACAAAATTTGAGGAATTAACTGTCACCTGAATGGTCACCTACATTGTTGCCTAGATCAATGAACCTAAGTTAATTTTTTGTATAACTCTGTCCACATTCCAACAAATATTTTTCAAATTATTTATATTTCAATCTTGCAAAAAATATAAATAAGTAGAATATTTGGAAAAAATAAAAATTAGGGACCTCAAAAATTTTATTATGTTTTTAATCTATTTTATTAAATATTTTATTTATTCCATATTAAAGAAATAACATATTTCAATTTTGAATACACATTGTTGTTCATTAAATATGCAAGTGTAATATAAGACACACTATTACATGGTTTTTTTTATGTCAAACTTCCATGTTACCCAATTACCTTGCTAAACTAGGAGTATTTCATTGTTCGTCATGATATTTTTTATAGGTTTTACCTATCCACAACCTTTCTACCATGATGAGCTATATATCATATGATTTTGTTGTTATTTACTTAGAATTCACATTGTGTTACATGGATATACTATTTTTTAATAACAACATTCATACATATGGCTGATGTAGACTGGTTTCATTTTATCTATGCTTATTTTTTAAACTTTACTTTACTACATCTTAAGTTAGGATTTGTTCCACTATTGTGTGTGGCCCTTAGCCTTATTTTTTTGTGACCTATTCATATGTCCCTTGTATATGGCTTTTGGGCCTTATGTGTGCCATTTTATGCATTTTTATGACATTGTGAGGCATTACTTATATGTTCGTTAATTGAACATACTATGGTTCCATGATTCCTATTATTCATCACTTCAAATTTATACTTTTAATCTTGTGCCATGATACATATCATACACATGTTGTTTATGTGTATTAATGTTATATCAATCAAATACATGTTTCATACCTAATTCAATGAGATAATACATTTAAAATGTTCACATGTTACTAAATAAATATATATTTCACAAATTACATAATTTTTATTTTGAGATTAGTGAATTATAGGCTACATCCCTCCTATCAAAATGAGGACATTGTAATTTACATTTTATGAGAATTCAAGCCCTAATGAGCCACAAATTTTAGATTTATGATAGAATTTAGTTTTGAATAATTCTAGTATGCTTCAAAGTTTTAAGATTATGGGAGAATATGATATGCATGTGTTGTCATTATTACATTTACTTGATTAGATATTCACATATACTTGATGTTTATACATGGGCATGTGTAAAATAGTTATAAGTTACAAGACTCAAATAGATACAAGTTTAATTGGCATTATATATCAATAGGGTAAAAACTAAAGGGCCATGATAATCATTCATGTTCATGATATTACTTCATAAGTTACATATTTCACTTAATCAAATCTCAAAATGTTTCAAATATATGAATTTTTTTAGAATCTAGATTCATCTGTAGTGGTGTCATTTTAGAATTGGGCCCCTTGTTAGATTCTAGTGAAACTTAACATTTATGGTTTCATTGTAATGAGGCACATTTGTTGGTTTCACCTCTTATTATTCCACTATAATTACTCTATAGAGTACTCAACACATTCAAATTAGAATTGGAGGATTTAATCTTTTCAACTAAATGGTTTTCACTAGCTTTCATAAATGAGACTTCATCACTCTTAATTCATCATAGGATGAATTTTTCTCTAAATACTTGAAGAAGGGGGTATGCACTTCTCCACTTTAAGGTCATACAAAAATTAAATAAGTATACTCTTTTATGTGTATTATTTCCTTGTTATCTATTCAAATTTTAAATTTCATGTTTTATATTTTAAATATTTAAATATCGATAATAACTATTTTTAGTGACATTATTGTAGTTTTGCACTTAGGTACCTTGTACAATGAAGCTTCACATATAAATAAAAAAAAATTATACACAATCAGGTACACATCTCTTTTACTCTAGTAGTTTCATTACATTTCATCATAAGAATAAAGGGGTGAAAAATGTTGACACTAAAATTTAAGCATTAATTGTTTGAAAATATTTAATCTTGACATCCTTACCTTACTTGACCTATTTTTCATTTGATTAACTAGTAATATCCATGAGATCCTTCACTAAATATCTTTGTATTGTCTTAAAAACACTGACAATGTCATTCACACATGCCTAATTCACTTACAAATCCCTCTTAGCTAAGTTCCAGTAGTCTTGATGTATTATTTTGGGTAGGGACACATCCCAACATTATCCACTAGTGCAACCTTGTCTCTTGCACTCAAACTTTTACTTTTCAATTTTGATGTGTCTCATGTCATCCCTCCCACACTTTTAAAACATTTGGTTAGTAGAAATATTTCAAATCTATCACTATATAAACACATCAATGCCACTCAATACACAAGTTGGCAATTTACAAAATCACTCTTTATACAAGCTATTGCACATTAAGATAAAGTATCTTATTATTTAAATTGAAGTTCTAATTTATCTCAACAGTCATAGTCCAAGTATGACTATCTTTTATTGAAAGTCAAGGATATTCATTTTCAAGCATTCAAGTTAATTTACTAACAACATCCATACAGTGCAAGTATAAAAATTTACATACTCACTTTAGATGATAGAACTACATCTACTTGAGGCCCTTTGGGATATGTAGGCAACCCTTAGATTATGTGAGGATTTTTAAGAATATCTTAGCTATTCCACTTACTCGAATTGAAAAGCCAACAATCTTAATATCCATTTTACTAACTACTTATATTTGATTGGGAATGAGTAATTAACAATAATTAGTCAATAATTGGGTATGTTTTTAACTTGGTCTCATTAACACTTTTTGGGGGGAGTGGAAACCTATTGTTCCCATTTTTTGTATGTTGTGTCAAGTACAAGTAAAAAAAGGAGTTTTATGAAAAAAAAATATGGTCACACATAATTTTGAATGATTGAATCTTCCAAAATTTAGAAAAATTATAAATTATTTCCATTTTTCCTATTAGAGTGGATTATAAGCAAACAATGTAATTTTATGCAAAGTAATATGGTCTCACATATTTTTGAGAGATTTGGTCTTTCAAAATTAACATAAATAGTTACTATAATAATAACAATAATAGTGTTTTAAAAATAGTGGCAAATCTTATAATGCATGATAAATTCAAACAAAACAAAACTAGTCACCACTTCATCCAAAATAAGGTACATAATAATGAATTGAAGATATTTTCTATTCCTTCTCAATATTAAATTGTACATAGTTACTATATTTTTATTTTCATGTCAGGTTTGTATAGTCTTTTATACATGTTAATTGTGGGATTGGTGGGCTCATACCCAAACTAGAACACAAGCAAGGGTTCCAGTCCCTATACCTCATCCCTATAAATCTATTTGTACCCTTATTAATGGTAAGGTTTGAACCTAAGTTACATCAATATGAGTGCATCCAATTTAATCATTACACCACAACCTAAAGAAAATTTAATATCGTTACATGTTTGAATTAATTGAGGAGCACCTTCTTTAACTAGGATATGGAGGTGGGTTTGGGCCTATAATATCTAGGGTGTATTCTACTTGGTACACATGGAGAAGTGTAATCCCTACCTCAAGGAGCCTCAATAACAACTTTTTTAAAAGTGTTCAATAAAATCAATGACAATGGACCCTAAATTAATGACCACAAACCACTTGTTTCACACCAGTAATCCAAGCTATTAAGCCCAAAGTAAGTTTTAAATATCATATAAAAAATATATTAAATTGTTTATTTTTATTTAAACTATAGCTTATCAGCCATGTAGCATATTTTTCAACAACTATCTACATTTAGGTAAAAAATAATGCCTAACATTTTCTATCACTCTGTCGGATCCGTATTACGTAGGTCGATGTTTTCTCTCAATGTTCACCATACTCTTTTTGAAATGACATTTTTTTTAAAAAAAATATCCCGTTGTGGAAATTGACCGTATGCAAGCAGTATATTGAAGTTAAAACATTATACCGTACATAAACAGCTAGAGGGTATGGGTAATATAAAACGTAAGATTTGCTCAGAATATCATAATTTAATAAAGAATTAAATAAATTCGAAGTGATGCACAATATTCTGTAGGCGGATGTCGTTATCAAAATCACTATCCTAGTTTAAAAATACAATAAATTTACAAGAAATTCAATCGTTAATTCAATTTCCAAGTTCAAAGTCTGATTAGATGAACTGAAAAAAATGTCGTTGCCTAGAAATTTTGATTTTCAGTCTGCGGTTAATTTGAAATTTTAGGCCCGCTTCTATGTAACGAATTGATTGATTAAATTTGACGGTCGACACATCGGTTCAGGTAAACCTTTTATGTTGGTTGTTTATTTAAGAAAACATTTTATTCATGGACATCAGCATATATTTATAATTTATGATATGATTCGGAAAGAGAGAGAAACAATTTCTAATTAAATACGAGTTTCTAATGAGATGAGATTTATGTCAAGTTTTGTTGTTTGTGAAGAGAAAAAAAAAACTTTTCTACAAAATCTTATTCAATATGTGTAGTTTTATTTGTGAGAGATATGGTTCAAAAAAGAATTGGCCTCCTTAAAAGTGGCAACTCTTTATTTTATTAACGTAATTCCTTCAGTTTCTATTTCAAAACAAAGAAATCTAATATTCTATTCAACAATTACTAATTACAAAATGAATAATCTCAACAACACAACTTTAATATTTAATATTATATAATCTCAATAACTTAACTTTCTTTTTTTTTTTCCTCTAGAAAACACGTATTTGATATATAGTTTTCCAGGAGTCCCTTTCATAATGGACAATAATACAAATTTTCATTTTCATTTCCGTTCAAAAGCTAGGACAGTCCATCCCTAAAATAGGAGACAACAAAGACTCTGTAATATTACTGAATCCCGTAGATGTTTTTGGCGACAGGCCACCAAAACTTTTCCCTTTGACGAGAATTCCACCATCTTTTAAGGATAAACAGTTCAAACACAACTGTACAACCATTAAATTCAACATATGGTAACGAAAGTCGAATATTGAACTGTAGCTGGCGCCACTGTGAACGTCATGACGATGACGTAATGTGTAATATTTTCTGTACGAGGGGCGAGACTTGACGTTATTATAGGGAAAACTAGCGCCAAGATTGAGAAATATTGAAAGGAAGGTGAGTTTGAAACGTTATTGCATATGTTTTTTAATGGGATTCAATTTTTCCGATCACAAACTTTTTATCGATCTAACGTGGTGCACTCAGAGATTGATATCTGGTCACGCTGTCACAGACTTTTCATCGATCTAACGTGGTAGAGATTCCAACGTCATCATTTATTAAGTATGAATACGTCTCCCTCAGCAGGCGGCGGAGAAAAAGAAAAATGCTCCTCAAGAACGGATTAAAGTTATTCGAAGTCGTGATAAATCCATATACGTGCATGGTCAGGATTGTCGTCAAAAGGCGGCCTATGGCAAAGGTTACAAGAAGTCGTGTTAAGGAGGCTGTCCTGTGCGGTGATGTTTCCAGTATAAAAAATTAGGCCGTCTTAGCTTCGTTTTCTTCAAAATTTCTACACACGCTCTTTTTCAACTCTAGTAACGACTTTTTTGCGTGTAAGGTTGAATCTCAAAATGGATTATATGGATCCAAAACTGAGCTTGGAGTTTTCATTTTTTCCTATGAATGAAGTCATAGTGAGCGAGGCAGAAGACCAGAGCAAACGCCCAGCCAAAGATGGTTATGCAAATGAAGAAATGCAACAATTTTTTTAGCTTTGCTTGACAGGATCAAAGCTATGCAAAACTATCGTAAAAAATTACGCGTCAGTTGCAGCACCTCTGGAGAAGATATTTCTACGGTTGAAAACAAGCGTAAGAAAATTATGAAAAGTAGATCCCCATGGAAACACTCCTTCACGTGGGACGATTTTTGTAAGAGTGGCTTATCATCGGCAGGAAAGGATTGCGATTGTAAACAAAGGAGTTTGAGCTCTGCGACTCACGACAATGAAGGCCATAGTTTCATGAAAATCGAAAATCAAGACATTAAATCCAAGAATAATGTTAAGGTAAGCTCTTCCTTTAGACATACATGTTTTGATTTGAACTCAGACGCGACCCCAGAATAGGCGGTTGCAGCAATGTTTGCTCCACGGATTGTCAGCAAATACAGTGTTGATGTACATCAAGTATTATGAATAATATTCTATTTCGTTGCATTCTCTTAAAATTATTCATATTCTATTATAATTATTACGAAAATAATAAATGCTTGTAAGATTATGCAACAATTTTTTGTTGTTAAAAAAAGAATAGAAAATATATTAAGACAATATAGTATTACTTTACGTATATTTATCTTATTTATTTCCTTAACTTTGGAATATATTTCTCCAGTATTTTATGCCCTTGCCACAGCCTACATGTAAAAGTTAATCATACGTCTTTTTATTCGATGTCATCCATATGACTATTATTACCCAGAAAATTAATATTACGAAGATGATTACACAAAGAGGAATGAATAAATAAATAAATAAAGTGACCGGTTGATTATGACGGCCCATTTACGCCGCTAGAAAACACGGTTCAAAATTAGAAAACGGACGGTTACGCACAAGAATATTGAAACCACAAAAGCACATCAAAGCACAATTATATATATATTTTTAAAAATATTAGTTAGAGGAAACAATGTTAGAAGATTGTGGAGGTAGATTATTTTCAGAAGGTTATGTACATTAAATAGAAGGTTTAGTTGAATGAAGATCAGGGATCACTTTATCTATTTTTATTGGTTTCAGGTGGTTTTAAAGAAATAGTGATATTTTAAATAGAGATATATTAAATATAGCGATCAATTGGGTCATTCCTTGACCAGGAGTGTTCCATCATGATGTGCCAACCAAGGTCTTCCCATGTGAATGCATTGGACTCCATTCGACCCCCTCACTCCTCTACCACTAAAAAAGACCCTCTACCACATTGAGGAGCGGTGAAAAATTGGTTGTGGATTTGACAACCGCTGTATTAACACTTATATGTCGAAGGAAGGGAGCCATGAAGGGGTTGGTTGGTTTGAATGCAACTCATGGTGTAAGTAGCACTTGTTTATTGGTTGAGTATTTTTTAGAAATAAGAGAAATTTAATTATTTTTTCAGTTTGGATTTGGATTTGCATAAGAAATGTACAAATAACAATCACTTTATCATTAACAAAAATTTATACATTATCAAAATTATAATTGAAGTTGAACATTATGACGACTAGGAAAAGAAACTCAGAGTGAAATTTAAATCTAGGTTGGAGATGGTGGTGAGGATGATGAAAACGATGAGGAGCTAGAGGATGGTGATGGAGATTTCCATTTGGAAAGAATAATTGATATGTTGGAATACCGCAAAGCTGGAAGATTGGAATTGGACAACCTTCAACTGCACAACCTACTACGGATGGCATCTCACTTCCTTTATTCAACGGAATGGACTTTTGAGGATTTGTTACTTTTTCATTATCATTTTTGAGGAACTTGTAGGATTTATACAACCAGATGGCCTTTGGAGACCATTTCAAATGATTTTTGGGTTGTAATAGTATAGGCCCTGAACCAGTTGGAGTGACTCAGAGGAAGTGAGTTTGGCAAGATTGGTTTCACTACTAGATCGAGCTTTCCTTTTTAGGCTAGGACCATTGTCTTGAAACGAGATCGTCTTAGCGATCTTTACCATTCCATCTCATTCTGATAGAAAAATATTAAACTAAAAAACAAATGTTGTACACAGAAAATAAACCAGAAAAAATTATAATTTAAAACAAGAGAGATAGAGAAGCAATTTGATATACTTACTGCAAAATTGTCTTCATACATCTTTATTGAAAGGAAATAGAAATATATACACAAAACATCAACTACAGAAAAAGAAACTAAACAAAGAAGGGAAACTTTTCCTAAAAGCTAATATGGGAAACTTTCCCAAACAGAAAAAGAAATATAGAAAAAGTTAGGAAACATTCCCAACAAAAAAAGGACAAATCTGATTTTTCTATTATTTTAACATCCTCCCTAAAATCTGATTTGTGGGATAGCTTCTCATCCCTAAAAGATTCTTTAGTCTATTGAAATCTTCTTCTTTCAAAGGTTTTGTCAAAATGTCAGCAACTTGATCTTTGGACCTGCAATAAAAAAGTTTGATTTCTTTATTTTTAACCAGCTCTCTGATGAAGTGAAATTTGATGTCAATGTGCTTGCTTCTTCCATGAAAGACTGGATTTTTAGAAAGTGCAATGGCTAATTGATTATCACAAAATATAATTGTTTCTTCCATTTGAGGTTGCATCAAAGCTTCAAGCATCCTTTGTAACCAAACTGCTTGACACCCTGCTGAAGTGGCTGCCACATATTCTGCTTATGCTGAGGACAATGCAACAATGGGTTGTTTCTTTGAAGACCATGAAATTACACCTGACCCAAAATTAAAAGCATACCCAGAAGTACTTTTTCTATCATCTTGATTTCCAGCCCAATCACTATCTGTATAACCAGTTAACCTCAAAACACCCTTCTTTTCATAAAAAATTCCATGATTTGCAGTCCCTTTTACATACCTTAGTATTCTTTACCTACTTGTAGATGAGTATCATGTGGGTCCTCCATGAACCTACTTATCAAGCTTACTGCATACATGATATCTGGTCTTGTTGCAGTTAAGTACATTAAACTTCCAACCAAACTTTTATACAAAGTAGAATCTACCTTTTTGCTTTCATCATTTATGCTCAACCTCAAACCCATGGCAATAGGTGTAATTGTTGGTTTGCTATTTTCCATCTTGAACCTTTTCAAAATATCATTTGCATATTTTTCTTGTGAAATGAAAATTCCATCACTATTTTGTGTTACTTCAAGACCAAGATAATAGTGCAACAAACCAAGATCAGTCATTTCAAATTCACTCTTCATTGCCATTGAAAATTCTCTAAGCTTGTTTTCATTATTCCTGGTATAAAGCAAATCATCAACATAAATACAAACTATCATAACATCTCCTTGCTGATTTTGTTTTATGAATAAGGTGGGCTCATAAGGGCATTTTTCAAAAACATTTAAAAAAAAATATGATTCAATCCTTTCATACCAAACTCTAGGTGCTTGCTTTAAACCATACAAAGCTTTCTTTAGTTTGAGCACCTTACCTCTTTGACCTTTAATCTCAAAACCAGGTGGTTGCTCAATATAAATTTCTTCCTCCAATACACCATTTGAGAATGCTGATTTTACATCCATATGAAAGACTTTCCAACCCTTTTGTGCTGAAAGAGCTAAAATCATGCGAATAGTATCCATTCTAGCAACAGGTGCAAAAAAATCATTATAATCAATACCTGATTTTTGTTTGTAGCCCTTTACTACCAATCTGGCCTTGTATTTATTCACTTTACCTTGCTCATTGTACTTTGTTTTATACACCCACTTTACTCCAATTGGCTTCTTATGCTCAGGGAGATCTGCAATTTCCCAAGTTTGATTCTTTTCTATGGCTGCAATTTCTTCATTCATAGCTTTAATCCATTTATCATCATTTATAGCTTCTTCAAATGTAACAGGATCAATATTAGCAAAAAAATGCAAAATGACAAAGATCTTCATTTACCTCTGTTGTTTCTTTATATATGTCAGACAAACTCCTTGTTTTCTGCCACCTTTTTGGAGATTGTGAGGTGGATAATGGAGAACTACTTGATGAAACATGTCTATGACTTGGTGGAGATGAAGAAGAACCTCTTCTTAGTGCTAACTGTTGAATGCTACTACTGTTGGCTCCTGTGTTAACAACTAAAATTTGTTGTTGATTTGCAGCTCTATCTTCAATGTTAACTGTTTGATATTTCTCTTCCAATTTCCAACACCACTCCTGATCTTCAAGAAACTTTGCATCTCTACTTATCACCAACTTTTTGTCTCTGGATTGTACAACCTATATGCCTTGGATTCCTCACTGTATCCAACAAAGATATATTTTTCTGCCTTATCATCCAATTTCTTTCTAAGTGCATCTAGAACATGAGAATAAGCAATACAACCAAAAATTCTTAAATGACCTACCCGGGGTTTGTATCCTCCCCAAGCTTCTTCTGGTGTCATGCCCCAAACTGAGTTCGTGGGACATCTATTCAAAATATATCCTGCACAACAAATTGCTTCTGCCCAAAAAACCTTAGGTAAATTTTTAACATTAAGCATACTCCTTACCATATTTAAAATTGTTCTATTTTTTCTCTCAGCTACACCATTTTGCTGAGGTGTATACCCTGTTGTTAGCTGCCTTTTTATGCCCTTTTCAATACAATAATTATGAAAATTATGTGAAATATACTCTCCACCCCTATCAGTCCTCAAAATTTTGAGAAAATTACCACTTTGCTTCTTAACTAATTCTTTAAATTCTCTAAATTTCTTGAAAGTATCAGACTTATTTTTCAAAGGATACACCCAAAGTTTCCTACTATAGTCATCAATAAATGTCAAAAAATATCTTATACCAGATAATGAAGTAACCTCAATTGGTCCACATAGATCTGAGTGAACTAACTCTAATGGCTTTGAAGCTCTCCAAGAATCCCTTACTGGAAAGGGTTCTCTATGGTGCTTTCCAACAATACAACCTTCACATTCTTCATCTGGTCTTTGGATAAATGGTAAACTTGTTACCATGTTCTTTTTATACAAATGATTAAGTCCACCAAAATTCAAATGACCAAACCTAAGATGCCATAACCACTGTGTGTCTTTTACAAGAGCACTGAAACTTAAATGCATATTGTTTCTGATACTAAGAGAAAACATCTTATTAGCAGTCATGGGTATTTTGGTTATCAGCTTGTTTTTACCATCAACAATAATGCATGAACCATTTTCAAATTTGACAGTGTGGCCTTTTGGCACAAGTTGACCTACACTTAACAAGTTATGCTTTAAGCCTGGTACATAAAACACATCACCAATATATTTTTTCTCACCTTGTCTTGTTGTGATTAATATCCTCCCTTTCCCCATGACTGGTGCAATTGTATTATTTCCCATCTTGACTTCAGATATGATAGACTCATCCAAATTCTGAAATAACTCTTTGTGTCCTGTCATATGATTACTGCACCCACTATCAACATACCATTTGTCATCATTTACTTCCTCCTTTGTGCTGCATGTTAGCAAGACATATCCTTCCTGCCCTTCACCTTCATTTGCATATTGGGCTTCTTGTTTACTTTCATCTGCAAAATTTTTCCTACATTCAAATGCAAAATGTCCATACTTTTGACAGTAATAACATTGTAAAAATGATTTATCATACCTTTGAAAACCTCTTCCTCTTTTCTGAAAATTTGCTCTACCTCTACCTCTTGCTTGAGTGAAACCACAATTTTCTTCATCACTTCTATTTCCTCTTTGACCTCTGCCTCTTTGTTGAAAACGTCCTCCTCTTCCTCTTGAATTTCTACCTCTTCCTCTTTGTGCTGAAGATGATTCTGGTGTTGTTTCTTTTTCTTTAAAAAATACCTTGCTCTTTAAACCTTTCTCAAGTGGCTCCTTTGTTGATTTATTTATTCTATGTTCATGTGTGTACAATGAACCCATAAGCTCATCTACAGATAAAGATGTTAGATCTTTTGATTCTTCAATAGCTATAACTGCAGGATCATATTTTTCAGGGAAACTTCTTTAAAAAATTTCAACAATTTTTTGATTAGTCACAACCTCAACATTTGATTTCATTTGATTAACTATACCCATTGTACGAGTAAAGAAATATCTTAAACTTTCCGAATCTGACATTTGTAAAATTTCAAAATCTTTTCTAAGAATTTGAAGGCAAACTGTTCTTACTTTTTCTGTACCTTGAAATGATTGTGCAAGGAGATCCAATGCTTCTTTGGCCTTCAAAGTCGTTGTAACTCTTGGAAGAAGAGTTTCATCAAGACCCTGCACTATGAACAATAATGCTTTCTGATCTTTTTTTCAATTATCCCGTAGTAAATCCCTTTCATTTTGTGTGAGGGCTGCTAATGCTGCTGCATCTACTGGTTTTGAATACCCATTCTGCACAAGATCCCATAGCTCCTGTGACCTGAACAAAATTTTCATCTGAAAACACCAAAAATCATAATTTTTTCCATTAAATTTAGGAATTTGTAGCTATGTACTATTAGCATTTGTTGTCATTTTGAACCTTGCTCTGATACCATATGATAGAAAAATATTAAACTAAAAAACAAATGCTGTACACAGAAAATAAACCAGAAAAAATTATAATTTAAAACAAGAGAGACAGAGAAGCAATTTGATATACTTGCTGCAAAATTGTCTTCATACATCTTTATTGAAAGGAAATAGAAATATATACACAAAATAGCAACTACAGAAAAAGAAACTAAACAAAGAAGGGAAACTTTCCCTAAAAGCTAAGATGGGAAACTTTCCCAAACAGAAAAAGAAATACAGAAAAAGTTAGGAAACATTCCCAACAAAAAAGGACAAATATGATTTTTCTATTATTTTAACACATTCATCATTAGGTTTGATGCGTTGGTTATCTGCTCGGAGGTAGTTGATGAGTTAGTGATTTGCCTAGGCAAGTTAAGGATTACTTCTCTATTTCAAAATAATTGAAGAAATGCTATCATCAGATGAGGATCCTGACCCAAGTCATCCTCTTTTGTGATCCATAGAAATGGACTCTTACTGGTATGAAGTTTGATAAGTTTAAATTTTAGATGTGGGCTCTTGTTAGTCTCACATATGATGTTCTTGAGTTGTCTCTTGAGGAGTTCTACAGGGGTCAGATTCCCTTCTGTATTCAATTTGTTTTCTTACATCTGGCTAGGATCTATTTTCATTAACCCATTGATATTCTTGTTTTCAAGAGTTGCAGGGATTGTCCCTGTAGATCTTGAACAAAGGCGGGGGGATTAGCTAATTTGAGTTCCTTTTCTTCAAGCTTCCTTCAAGTGTAGGTATTTCCTTTACTTTTGGGCTAAGATAGACGCCTGACATCAGGATGTCCTTTGGGCCCATCTAACTTCTCGAGGAAATTTCATGCAAGAAGCACTTCATGAAAATGGTACGGATGGTTTTACTTTATGATCTTGGCTTGTTCTAGATTTCATTAATGTTCATGCCTTCTGGAAAACTCCCTTGGTGTGAAAGTTTTTTCAATATTTTTAATGAATTGAAAATTATCACTATTGCTAGTTCCTCTTGGAATCATGGGCTTCCCTTTATGCCAAAATTGTTGGTTTTTTATTGTTAAGGTTTCCTCTAAGGAGACTAGGCGATATCTTGGGAAGGTTATTCTTGTGTCCTTTCTGGATTTTGATTCAGTCCAAATAGAAATATGGTGTGCAAGAGAACCCTGTGATCTTTATCATTAGCATTATTTTTTTGTAGTTTTTGTTGGGTCTAGGTCCTTTAGGGACTCCAAAGGTTCTTTTCCCTCTAGAGAGTGCTTGGGTGGCTTTTTCCTAGATGGCTCTCTATGGGTGTTTTATGCAGACTTGAGGTTCCTTCTATGCCTAGGTTTAATCTAGATTTAGGGAAATATTGGATGGATGTGATATGGGAGACCATCTTGAACCTTCCTCATTTGCATGGTTTCCTTACTTTTTCTTTAGAAGTTATTTATTGGTTCCACATCCCGCAAGGAACTCCATAGGGATTCTCTCACTTAGGTGATTCTTGATACATGAAACTCCCTTTGTGTCCAAGTTGGTTCCTGATCGAGCCAAAATAAGTCTGTAAGTCCCTGTTGACTTTGTTGAGACCTAGGGCTCTTACTCTATTAGCTAAGGATGGTATTCGATCTATTTAAAACTGGTTGGTTCTCACATTAGGAAAAAGCAATCGTTGCTTCATTCACTTTTAGAAACTTGGGCCTCTCTCTCCATTAATCTAGGATGGATTCTAGTCTAGTCAAATCTAGCTAGCTTATGTACCAAGAAAAAGCAATTGTTTCTCTTTCCTTTGTTATTCATACTTTGATAAAGTCCTTTCTACTCTTTTCACTATTGTTTCCTCTTTCATCAAAGTCATTTTTGTTTTTCTAGTGTGTTGTATCCCATTTTATCTTGTGTTTTTTAGGGGAGACCTAGACATCCTTATGTTTCTAGGGTGGATTCCACACCTGTCAAAGGTGGGTTATCCTTAATCCAAACAAAGATCTATAAATAAAGTTAATTGTTAAACAAATATCTTAGTTTCTAGTTTGCCATAGTTGAAACTAAATAATGGTTCTAAATAAGTTTTACATGAAAGCAATGTATGATAAACACTAAGTTTTGTCCCATAAAAACATGCATAAGGAGAAATGCTCTAGGTGGAAAGTCTAGAAAAGGTTGTAAATGCATTACAAGGTAACCTAAGCTCTTAGACATGCCCAAAAGAGATGTTTTAAAACTTCATAGCTAGATTATGGCAAACACTTATGTTGAACAATCTCATTGTGTAATATGCACTCACAAAAAATAAGTTCTTAATATACCAAATGCCAAAGAAAATATGTATGTTTGGTTTCAAGTTTAGCATATATGATTTTTTTTAATCTAGTGAACAATGTATTAGGTGATGAATTTAAATTTCATTGCCTATTTTTCTTGTTGAAAGTAAAATAAAATGCTCTCTTGGTCATGCAGATGAGACTAGGAGAACAATTTTTATAATTAATGCCAAAATTCCACCAGTGTATTTCCATTGTGCTTGTGGACATTGTAATATGATGTTGTGCATCATGACATCAAGTATCAACTTTTGAATATACAAAATAATATAAATTCATATTAATCAACTTATATTGTTCTGTAAGCCACACTATTAAGGGCATTATATTTCATTAGTGGCATTGGGTTTTGGTCCATTGTAAACTGTACCACAAATTTTTATAAAATAATTTTAAGTAGCAATGTTTCTTTTTTGAAGGAGACTTTTTGTTCATCAATATAGATGAAAGAGTTCTTTGCTAAATTCTTATTGATGAAAATAGTGGAGAGATTAAGGACAATTACTATTGATGATGATAAATCTAAGAGATGGCTTGAAACGTTGATAGTACTCATGGATCCAATCACATCTTCTCCAATATTTAATGCCTTCACAATTTATAAACCCTTAATCCACTATACAAGAAAGTAAATATCCCAACGTTTCAGCGATTAAAACATACAAAGATGGGTAAGAGGGCAGCCCTGTCTGGATATCCACTCTTTCTCATCTTATAGCTAATACTCTCGCAGTTTCAGCTCCAATTCCTGATCTGGCCCCTACATATATACATTACAAATATTCAATGAAATAATTCGGAACACGTTGTGGAATCTCTACAGAATTCTGCGGTAGATGCATCACAAAAATCATTAAAATGCTTTTTTTTAGATTAAAGCATAAATTAAATTACTTCTGATTTAGAGTGAAAGAGTAGAGGCAGGGTGCAAAAATGACATTTATCACCATTAAAGTTGCGTATCATTCGTTTATGAACGATGTGAACTCCACCTCGAAACCACAGCCAAAATAATACATGACACTTAAGTGAAAAAATTAGATTAACGATCGTCTGAAAATGAGCACAGAGCTGGAACAGAAATTGCTATCCAAATTTAATGGAGTAGGATAAAATAATACCAATAATTTCCTTATGTAGAATACCCAAGAAAACATAGATGGTTTGATCAATTTAATATTGTGCCTAACACGGTGTTATATCGTAGATCTATCACAATCATCTATTTCTTATATTAAATTGTAAAGCCGTACAGATTTTGATATCGTAAGAAGCATAGATTTGATTGATGGATTTTTTTCCCCGGGGACATGCGTGAAGGTGGTAATGATTCATTTCTCTAAAATAGTCACATTTTATATATAACAAATTCTTAAAATATACAAATATTCTTTTCTTGTTTTTCTTGGTCAAAAATTTATATTTACACAAATAAATTGTTTAATTTGTTTTTGTCAAGCTATTTTCTCAATGTTGAAGTCCTGTATCAGGAGTTCTCACACCACATTGCACTTCAAATTTTAAAAACGTAAAATATATGTCAACATTGAAGGGAATAAGATATGGATTGTCCAATTCAATTGGAAGACACTTTGGAGTTAAAGATAAGTGAGGAAAACAAGGTTGGAGATTTGTGGTTGGGATCTGGTAAGGTTTTTTTTTTCCGCCCCCTTGTTTATTACATTTTATAGTATATATATAAAACACCTTTTAGTTTTAGTTTGTTATATTGTTGTTAAATTTTTTGGTATGAAATTCAATTTTTTAAAATAAGAATCATGAATTTATTCCATTAAACTCAACGAATCACAACCTTTTGGGTGGCATTGTCATTTTTCAAATGCCCCCCTCCTTTGTTTTTTTAGTATTTGTTGCATGTATTTTTGATAGAGATGTGATGAATAATGATATTGAAGCGAGGGTATAGATTTATTTTGGAATGAGATATTGATCTTATCTTCCAAGCTTTCTTATCATTTTTGATAGACAATAATAAAGCAATATGGACCCTTACCTCAAGGTATAAAATAATTTGGCTCATATGTCAAATAAAGAAGGAGAAAGGAAGCCTTGAGGAGATCAAAAGGAGATGGACATAAAGCCAAAAATTTAAGCAAACACGTTAATTATAATAGAGAAGACCAATCAACTAAACCTCAAATGCTTCTCAACCCAGAGTAGCCCTCAAGTGTAAGTAGAAAGAACCACCAAGGAACCACTCCCGAGAAACAAGCTTTAATTTTGGAGTCAAAGATATATGTGAGTAAATTCAATGGAATCTGAAAATCTCCTGAGGATCTGATTAATTGATCTTCCACATATTAGAAAGTGGATCTTCCCTTTTATTTCTTTTATCTTTCCAAGGCCTTCCTATTGTTCATGCAATTATTTTTAGTAGTTTACTCTTCTAATTTTTTTATTGGATGTGTTCCCATTGAATGAACTTTGAAACCCTAGGTTCATAATACTTGGACAAATCCTCATGGATTTAAACTTTATGGTGTAAAAAACATGACCAGGATTTTTATTTTTGGTTTAAGTTTAACAAAGTTGCTTATTTTCATGTCATTTTTGGGGATGGGCCTTGGTTTATGTACAACACTTTTTTTGTGTGTGTTTTTACAATGAAGCCAAGACATTGTCATATGAAATCATGAAAAAATTAAAATTAATCTACAAGATGAGTGCCCTAGCATTCCCTTACCCTTATGTAATTTGAAGTAATAGTTGACTAAACTCTTAAAGCATTTTATAATGTTTGAAAATGAAAATTCCTACATAACTTATCCTAAAAATATGTGTTCACATTGAAGTGGATCTATCCAAAGATATCAAATAAACCATTCACATCTAAATTGGTGATATAAAGATTATTTAGTTTGTATTATAGATGAATATGCACAACATTAGAATTCATATGCAAACCATGAACCAATTTTTTTTATTATAGATTAACGACCAACATCAGTCTTGCCATACCTTCAAAAAACTCTCCTGAGGTCAAAAATAATCTCAAACATCATTAAAAAGATGTAATATGGTGGCTAACAATAAAATCAATCAACAATCGCACTTGGAGAGCAAGGACCCAACCACTATTTGAAATCCCACATGACGTTCTTTAACAATGACTAAGCAATCAACCTTTCAAATTGAAACACCAATTCTAGTTTGCATTTGACAACATGTGGTTGTGTTTTTACCTACTCAGAGCTAATAAAAGGCTACCTAAACATCACTTCTCCTCTTGAGGTAATAGATTTAGGTGACATTAAAACATTAGTGGTTCTTTATATCAATAAAAAAAATTATTTGTTAGTGCAGTGCTTTGTCACCTCTAGAATATTGCAAATATTTTCAATTAAGAAACTTCATGAAAGCTAACCATCATGCATTTCTTCCCAATAACGTTTCTAATTTGGTCAAGATTGATGTGCAAAACACTATGCAAACATTAGTTAACAAATGTTTTTTTACTCTTGGAATGTATGGGTCTTATTAACATGACCCCAAAAATATATTATTTGGTTGATATGTGTCACTTTTTAAAATAAATATGAATATTATTTATTTCCAAAAAATTAAAATTTGTTGCTTCTCCCATGCTTCCACCATCATATCTTCATATTGATATGGTTGGGGATGTTAGATTATGATAATGGATATACAGGAGTTGTCCTTTAATATCTCCCTCTCTTTCACATCATATAACCAGTTTAAATTTGGATCCTACTCATTGAGTAGTGTGAACCTTTTTTGAATTTATTGGCCACTCACTTGGTATCCCCAGCATTTATGAGTCAAACAACACTAATGAAAGGGAGTTTTTTTTTGGTTGGTTGAGTCTTTTATAGAATCCATCTAAACCTTATGTGGATATTTTAAATATGATCTTATTTTGAGAAGATAAGGAGGGGTTAATCTTACTGCAATGGCGAACTAATGAATGAGAGACATGGTTTTAGATGAGAAATAAACTCATGATTTTCTACCCTAATCACCAATATCAAATTCATGAAAATTAAGCATGGTTTACATGGTCCAATCATTGGCCATGGCATCAGTGGGCATGAAGAGTCTTGATAGAGCTATGCTAGATGAGAAAAAAAAGTTCCATTGCTAATAATTATGACCATACATTGGCCATCATTCTGGATGATTTGATTTCAAACTGGACTTCTAATAAAATTTAAAATTGAAAGTATTTATCCCTACAAAGATTCCCAAGACATAATTTTATCTTAATACTACTCATGTATATGATATTTTTGTTGGTGTAGACTTGTATCCCACTAGGTTTTGTCTATAAGGTCTAGTCAAGCTTTCTTAAGTTTAATAATGGTCCATAAGGAGAAAATAATCCCGCATGCATGAGAATGTTAAGGACTTGTCTATTTTATACCTATATAAGAAACCTTCATATGTAATTTTTATCTAATAAAGCTAATGATTCTTAATATAATTTCTTTCTTGTGAAGATATTCTTCTTCCTCTTTTGAGTTATTCTTTTCATGTTTCACTACTCCATATAGGTTTTCTCCATACATTCGATCCTATCTAGTAGATTTCATTATGGCCCACTTCAACATGTTATCAGATTTTTTATCATAGTCAAATGCCATTGTTCCTATTATGAGACCTTGCATTCAAATTATTCAGGTATTTTTGTGATTTTAGTTTTCAAAGGTTTGGTGGGATTTTTCAAAAATTTGTGTAGATATATACATTTGGGGTCTCTTAATGAGAAATGAACAATGTCATTAGATTCATAAGGCATCATAATCCTAGGATTGCCTATAAACATGACTTAGTTTCATCACAGTTAATATTTGCCAAATTATTGGAGGGTTTGAAGGCATTTTAAAAAAATCTACAGTGTCTATACCGTCTGCTACTTAAATTCAAAAAAAATTGAAAATTTTCAAAATATGAAGTGGGTATTTTCCATATTTACATAAGGAATCACAACATTTTATAGATTTAGGTGCTCCTTGCAGGCATTTTTGCTATTTTTTGGCTAGTTTTAGCCAAAAAAATTCTTTGAAATGTAAGATGAAATAAGTGGTCATGATTAGGAGAATTAGATCATCAATTTCATCCTAGATGACTTTAATACAATAAAAGACTTCTTCAAAAAATTTAAATCAGTCAATTTATAGTTGAAACTATGTGCTATTGATAAATAAGATGATAAATTGATTATTTTCTTCCTTTCTAAATTGGGATCTGACTATTCTATATTCATTTCTAACATCCACACCACCAAATGTGTACATGGAGTTACATGGACCATGTGGTATTTTGATGACTTTAATGCTAAGTTGACTGAACAATAAGACAAACTCAATCTAATGGGTACATTGAAGTCCTCCAAATATAATGCCTTATTCATAAGTGATGACAAGCATTAAGGACAATACATAAAACAATAAAGACCTAGAGCAAAGAAAGGGTCAAGAAATCTGAATCTAAGGCAAAAGCAATAAAAGAGTCCTCATCTTTAGACAAAAAACCCAAGAAATAATGACTCATATGTGGTTATTACAAGAAATAAGGTCGTGATGAAGGCAAATGCATGAAGAAGTGGATTTGGTAACTCATGAAAATGCTCGAGAAGAATAATGTTGGTGTCCTTAATTCTTCCAATCAAAGTTCATCATTGTAGGGTTCTTTCAAGGCCAAAGACACTAAGAAGGCAAAAGATTAGGGTAAAGCACTTGTTATCATTTCATCCTATCCTTTTGCATTGGTTATTGATTATGGTGGATCATACCACATGGGTTCATCATATGACATATTTGAATCATCGGAGCCTTATTGTATGCCTACCATCTTATTGGGTAATGATACTTCCATAGATGTCAGTGAGAGAAGATCTATTGAAGTGATTGATGGGACATTTCATGATGTTCTATGTGTTCCCTCTTTATCATCCAATCTGCTAAATGTTTACCAAATCACTCATATTAGTTAGGAAAGAGATTTGAGTTCACACACAATTCTATGGTTATTATGGAATTTAAAAGTGAATCCATTATTGCATTTGAGAAAGTAGATCACCAATCTAGGTTGTATACTTTCTCATATTTTTCTCCTAGTAAAACCTCTATTACATTGCTCATTCATTAAGATGAAGTGAGTAAATTATGGTATGAACAATTTAGCCATCTCAATTATTGCTACCTACAAAAACTCAATCATTAAAACATGGTTTCAAGGTTTACATGAGTTAAGTTTTATTATTGAGTTTTCCAAGGTTGTATTATTTTTAAGCATCGTGAGGAGAAGTCTGATAAAGGAAAATCACATCGAATTAAACAAATATTGAAGATTTTTCACAGTGACATTACTGGCCCATTTCCAAAACCTTCATCTAGTAATATTAAATACATGCTTAATTTATTGATGACTATTCGAGGTATACTTTAGGGAACTTTATTAAGCCAAAATATAAGGTATTTGATCATTTTTAGGACTTCAAATCACTAGTAGAGAAATAGTTAAGTAAATCCATTAAGACTTTATGTACTGATAATTTTGGTATGTAAGTAACCATTTTAATAAATTTTGTACATTAGAGAGGATTGAATTGTAGTGTATAATTCTATATAGTACTCAGTAGAATGGTGTTGTTGATTGAAAGAACATATCCTTGAACAAAATGTCTAACTATATGCTACACTTCAAGTCTCTTGCACCTTAGTATTAGGTCGAGGCCATCAACTATGGTTATTATCTTCATAACTAAGTTCCTCACAAAGCACTGAAGGGAGTCACTTATTTTTTATTTTGGTGTGGTTTAAAACTCATAGTTGATCACTTTTTAGTGTTTGTTTCACCTACTATGACTTTTATTATGAAGAACAAATGTAAGGCATTAGAACCTCAACGTCGGTTTTTCTTTTTTTTTGGATATCCTAATGGTGTTAAGGGATATAGGCTTATCCATCCTATCACTCACGAGTTTTATATTGAGCGGAGTGTTCATTTCATATAGGGTCCCTTAAAATCCACATTTCACACTTATCACCCTGCCTTAGACACACTTAGATTTGATTACAGTTCTGATGATTCAAATCCACTTGATCAACCTCTTGATGATTTTGATTGTTCTTATATTTTTGATGATGACACCAGTGATGAGGATTTCCCTCTTCCTTCTTCAAAATTATCTTTAGAGGATGAGGAGTCCTCTCCTAACTCTCCAAGCATTGCTCTTCTTTAGGCTAGATAGACACTATAAAGTGTTGGCTAATGGGTTAGAGATCCATTAGATAAAATTTGCACTCATTCATAATTTTAAGATTCCCCAAATAATTTCATTACATCTACATGAAATTCATAACATTTCATGAGGCATTAGTAAATCCTAAGTTGGATACTACTATGAAAAAGGAGTATAGTTCCTTTTAGAGGAAGAACACTTGGAATTTCATCCCACATATTAAGAGAAGAAATATTGTTCAATGTATATGGATATACCAAACAAAATTTGTAATAGATGGGTCCATAGACAATTTAAAAGTGCATTTAGTAGTAAAGGGTTTGTATTCATGTGATTGGCATTGACTACACCAAGATGTTTACTCTAGTTTCTAGAATGAACTTAATTTGACTCACTCTTAGCACTACCACATCATATCATTAGGATGTTCATGACATAGATGTGAAGAGTGCCTTTCTTCATGGTGACATGAAAGTGGAAATACACATGGAGCAACCATAACAATTTATGGAATATTCTTCCTTAGTTTACAAATATTGGAAATATATCTATGGCCTTAAATAGGTTCCTTAAGCTTCGTATGCCTAGATGGACTCTTTATTCTTTTAGTT
Organism: Torreya grandis; assembly: GCA_037957365.1. NCBI lineage: Eukaryota > Viridiplantae > Streptophyta > Pinopsida > Cupressales > Taxaceae > Torreya > Torreya grandis. The sequence continues at coordinate 410,733 of JARHVA010008285.1, read as the reverse complement.
GAGCTCACTAGATGCCATTCTGATATGAATTTATACCTCTTATGGTAGGATGATTCACTATTGATTCTAGTTCTCTATGTGGATGGCCTATTTATCATAGGGAGTTTTCCATCCACCATCATAATAGTGAAAATTTATTTGTCTGATAGGTTCTCAATTTTTGACTTGGGCTTGTTATAATACTTCCTCAAGATTGAAATTATTCAATCGGACTCTAAGATCACTATTATACAATCTAAGTATGCTCTTTATTTGATTACATGGATTAGAATGGATAACTGTAATATGTATATGAATTTTTTTCTATCTGGTGTGAATTTTGAGGATGATTGCCTATCTCATTTTCTTGATGCTACCTCATATTGACAAATTATTTCTAGACTCATCTACCTTACACATACTAGACTTGACATTTCATATACAATGGGAATGGTATCCATAATCATGCAGAACCCACATGAGTTGTAATGGAAAATTACTAATTGTATCCTCCACTACATTCAAGGTACTCATAGTTTCAAGGTTTCCTATGAACCAGGCATCAACATTGACTTGATTAGTTATAAAGATTCAGATTGGGATGATAATATCTATAATGGTAAGTCTACTTTAGGATATAGTTTCTCCCTCAGTTTAGGTCTAGTTAGTTGGTCAAGAAATAATTATACTGTTATTGATTTATCTCCTATAGTGGTAGAATACATAAGAGTTATTAATGCTTCTAATGAGGCTATTTCACTTTAGGGGATTCTCACTATGTTTGGCATCCAATTTTGATGACCAATAATCATCTTCTATGATAACCAAAACACAATCCAAATCTGTAGGAATCTATTCCTCCATCAATGGACCAAGAATATCAATATTCACATGTATTTCATTCTAGATCTCTTCCATGAGTAGGTCATTGATCTCTACTACATCTAGATAATGGATTAAATTGTTGATGTATTCACTAAAACTTTTTGTTGGATTAAATTGTTCATATATTCACTAAAGCTTTCCATGAGAGTAAGTATCTTCATTTGAGATCTCTTCTTGCATTTTTGTCAGCTCTTTCTTCTTCCTATGGTGTATCATCTCTATGTTAAATTGATCACCCTATTTAATATAGTGTGACCTATTTTCTTTTCAACTAAACTAGATTAAATAGGGTGATCAATTTGAGTTTCTAGGCACCCTATCTACTTTTGAATCCACTCCCTCGAACCTTCAGTGAAATTTTGTTCAAAGGTTCAAGAATAATGTTGTATTATATATTTATGAAACTATCACTTTAGTAGGAAAGTTTAAATTTTTCTTTAAGGTTTTCGATGATACTCAAGTTTATTATTTTTATTTTTGGATCCCTATAAAGTTGTTTATGCCAAACATAAGAGAATTATTGGTGGCTTTTAATGGGATATCCTTGAAGGCACTAGAGGATTAAAATAAGTTTATTTGAACATGTTTTATAAACCAATAACCTTGAGATATCTTGGTCCCATGGACATAAACATTCAACGATTTTCCTTGTTTCATAAATGGATGATCTATGTATTGGAAGGGTTGAAAAGAAAGGTTTATGTCTTGAAAATGTCCTAATGACACATGTATGGTCACCAATGGAAGCCCTATAAAAAATGAAGAAAAGAAAGGTTTATGTCTTGAATATCTCCTAATGACACATGTATGGTCACCAGTTTTAGCACATTTTTTCCATGAGTATATGGAAGGCTTAAGAGATTCTCAATTAATACCTACACTCGAATAAATATGGTTTCATAATTGGGTTCTCTCTTGATTCCCACTCTTTTTTGTGATATTAAATTATTACCTTTCATGAGGTTCTATTTACATTAATACATTGGATAAAGTGTATTTAGATAGTTATAAATTGAATTAGGGTCATTTATGGTTTAATTTAAAAGTTAACTAGGGATGCAGTTCATTGGCATACTGTAAGGGCTCAATATAATTTTTAGGATAAAAATCAAGAAGTTATTTATAAAATTTAAATTATATACGTGATGTATATACTCATAATGTTGGAGGTTAATCTCCCTAAATATGGGAAACTGATAGGAAGGGACCTGTTGAGACACCCTTCATATTATACAAACCCTTGTTCAATTATCAACTTCTCTTTCCTCACCATATTCAAGTTGATTCTCTCAATACCAAGTAGAAAGTGAACTCAACACAATAGTTTTTTAAGAGAGTGTTTGATCATGTGTGGGATATCATTATTGAGACCAAATAAGCCAACTTATTTTGTCATATTCTGCATCAAGGGATTCAAATTGGATTCTAATTGGCACACAATTGGTTTACATATGAATGTCCCGTCCTATTTCTTTAGTCAAACCACTTATATCTAAAGTATATTTTTTGGTTTTGAAAACTTTCCTAACCAACTTGTCTTGAGATTTACACCCTCTTCAAACTATTTCATCCATAAAATTTTTCCTATCAAATCATGATTCCCAAAAATTAAGAATTTATCATATTTCTCAAGCTAAGATTGTATTTCAAATATGGAAAATAAGAATGAAGGTATTTTCTTCCCATACTCCTTTAGATAATTATTTTCCTACTACTAACATGGTTAATGTTATATTTATTTTTATGTCATAGATATACCTTCATACAGATAAAATTTTGCCTAGAGGTGGAACACCTCCATAATTTAAAAGATCACTTAGGGATTGCTTTGTGTATTATTATTTGAATCCCTCCAAACTCTCCTCACTACCAACCACCCTCAAGAGACTAAACTTTAAATGAGAAAGGGAGAATTTATTCCTAGAGAAGACACCCTAGTGGCTACCCCTTGTGATGTTTATAAACATCAATTATGAGTCTTTCCATTAGTGGTGGTTTGGGTGGTCAACATCACTACAATTGAATTTACCATAGTTAGTGCCTTTTATTTCTTCCTCCAAGTAAGATTTTAGTGATGATAAATATAAATAGAGGTAAACATATGGTTGAGATCTCATATGTGACAAAGAAAATGCTACTCATAGAAGTGGATAACCAAGATTAAGGAGAGATTATGGATAATCCTCCATCTCCACCACTGCTACTTTTTTTTCCATTACTTAATTTATTCTTGTGTTATATTATTTATTTTATCTATCTCTAACTCATCTTATTTTTTTGGCTAAAATGTTTGGCATGTATTATAATAACTTGTTAAAAGTTTATAAGCTTAGCCAATATGACTACTTTACAGTGTAACTTTCTATCAGCTTTTTTCTTAATGATTAGTTTGGTAACATACTATCTTATTATTATATCTCATTATTATATGTGGTAATATTTTAAATAAAAAATCACACATTAAATTAAAAAAACTGATTCAAAGTTTTCATATTTTTATGATATGTTGGAAATTCTCTAATTAATTATACAAATTTGGAGCATTTTTTTCCCTTTCAAATAGCTTGTATTTAAATATTGAAGTGATGTATATCATCAATATATAAATATTTTATTGTGTTACAATATTAAAAATTGTCTTATTTCTTTCCACAAATTTGATATCGAATATATTATTTCAGAAATTTGATTGTTGCATGCACTTATAATAAAGGAAAAAGTAAAAACATGTGTTTTAAAAAATGACATTTGTAAAATCTATAAGGTAAATGTCATCAATTTGTAGGAGTCCTGAAGGGATTAATTTAATGTGCCCTTCCTAGTGGTGTTGTATAAGAATAATTAGAATTTTAGCATCCCATAAAGGTATTTTCTAAATATTGATCACAAAATTAAAGTTTGGTTTAAATCCCTTTTATTATTATTAGTATTCATATTATTACCTACTACTAAGTATTATTGTTTCTATCTATACATATTAAAGTGTGATGACCATCTCTAAATACCAATCAGACACTATTGCTGGATATAAAGTAATTTAATTTTACAATGTTTGAAAATATCTATAAATAATTTATTCATTTTACTATATACCATTAATGAATGATTAATTGAGTTCCTGAGAGCCACTCAAATTCCCCAATATGAACATTTAGCTAGGTCAATGACAATGTGAAATGGAGGTGTTTAGCATGTGATGTGGAGGCCTATTTAAGATAGGTGTTATTATCCTTGACATGAGAAAGACACTTATTTCAAACTTCTATCTCCACAACATGAATTTGATGAAATAGGGGGATAAGGTGTTCCAGTCGGGAAAGAGAAGAAAGTCAACTTTTTGTTTTGTTATCGGGAAGAACAAATTAATAGGTAATTGTTATGATTCTTGTATAGAGAGACTAGGGGATAATTATGCATTGGAGCTGTGCTAATATCTTATCTGAGGATTCCTTGTCCTTTTTTCTTGGCAATTTTGTGATGACACAAGACATTTCACTAAGAGGGGGTTTTTAATAGGCTTTGCAGTTACTTACTAAATTTTCATCATGATGGTGTTGTTTATCATTTCAAAATGAAAAGGCCAATGATTATAATGTTTTTCATGGAGAAGGATGCTAATTCAACATTTCCAATATGGCCAGTGAAGGTCTAAGTGATGATTCCCAATGAGTATTGACATATGAAGGTGAAAATAAGAAGTCCAACCAGATACCATTGTCTCTTTGATTCTTTCCAACATTCTTGGAGAAGGACTTTGCAGCCTCTAATGGATGGAAGATCTTTACCAAACTCATCCTCATCGCCATTAGTGTGGCTTAATGATCTCTTTAGTGTCTCTTCATTCATGGAGATTAAATTATATAGGGACATCAGAGTGTTGGTTGGGAAGGTTAGCCTTCAATAAAGCTATGAACACATTTTAGACACCCAAATTAAGTGGAATTAGAGCCATATGGTCTATAATATTTAAACTAAATATGTTTTTCATGATTATGTTAGGTTTTGAATAATGGTTCACTTGTAGATCTCCATGTTTATTAGATCTTGCCCTTCCAATGGATTTACTTTGGTGACACAAATTGAATGCCTTAAGTTATATATTTATTGGATATTTGTCTAACATATTTAATTATAACTAAGATTAATTTTTTGCTCTTTAAAAAATTATAGTTTCAGGTTTGATTCGATGTAATTTATTCGGTTTTTTTTAATTTTTGATTTAGGTCTCCACATCCCTCTGTAAAAACTATAATATTATTTTGTGTTATTAATTATAAACATTTTTTTTGTCTGGAAATTAGTCAATATTATTATTTTTTTAGACATTTTACAATAAAAAATAATTAAATGGTTTACAAATTAGTGGATAGAATTCTAAGTTGTATTTTATCTCAGATTATATAGAGATTGCACTGTTAATATCCAAGACAAAGGCAAAAAACTAGAGATAAATTACATACTTGTGCATATTTAGATTTATTTCTCTTCCCTTTTCCCTAAATTAATCTCCTCAAAACATGTTATTAATTTTTTATATTATACTAATTAATCCCTATCATCTACAGATATTCTTAGATGTCTTTCAAGAGGAAAAGTTTATGAATGCCAATCTTTTTTCCCTAGCAACTTTCTTGAAATAGAGTGACTCATGAAATATATTTATCCACAACTTATAATGAAACATATTTATTGGTGATTTTAAACATTTTTCTATAAAATACTTTTACTTGTGCTTTTAAACAGTTTGTTTCCAAAATATAATGCATTCAACATTACCTTCAAATCCTACCCTGGTTAAATCTAGAATTACAGAGTAAGTATAGATTTTTATTCATAAATTAAAATGAAAGGACCAATAAATCAATGAGAAAAGTAACATAGATAGTTATATATTTATGTTTTTAATAGGTTAGAATGAGTATATTATGACAAATTGATGCAAATACCATATTCTAGAGCTGAGGTTGAACATGTGAAAATAGGCAAGTGACTGATGCTTTTTTTTAGATAATCTTTCCAATTTGTTTTATCAGCATAGATTACTACCATTCATTTATGCTCTTCAATTTTTAGCACAGTTAAATTATAAATAATTTAAGGCTAAACTATGTTCTAAATGTTTTATTATCTAAAAATTTGACATCTTTGTTATATCTCCTTTGCTATAACTAATTTTCAAACAATAAGAATCCTATGTGCTAATTTGGATAGAACTAGTTAGAAACATGACACTATGTTTACTTTGGTGATGTTTTATGTGAACCATTCATTTTTGATCCAATATGCCAACCTTATAAATGTGGACACACCTGATTTAAAATTGATAAATAATAGGAATATAATTTATCTAGATATTTTTTACTATTTTTCACTCATTACATCTGTGATAGGATTTATACATACTCAAAATGTGCTTTGTTATGTTATAAATGTTTTATTATCTAAATTTTTGACATCTTTGTTATATCTCCTGTGCTATAACTAATTTTTGAATAATAAGAATCCTATGTGCTAATTTGGATAGAACTAGTTAGAAACATGACACTATGTTTACTTTGGTGATGTTTTATGTGAACCATTCATATTTGATCCAATATGCCAACCTTATAAATGTGGACACACCTGATTTAAAATTGATAAATAATAGGAATATAATTTATCTAGATATTTTTTACTATTTTTCACTCATTACATATGTGATAGGATTTATACATACTCAAAATGTGCTTTGTTATGTTCTAAATGTTTTATTATCTAAAATTTTGACATCTTTGTTATATCTCCTGTGCTATAACTAATTTTTGAACAATAAGAATCCTATGTGCTAATTTGGATAGAACTAGTTAGAAACATGACACTATGTTTACTTTGGTGATGTTTTATGTGAACCATTCATATTTGATCCAATATGCAAACCTTATAAATGTGGACACACCTGATTTAAAATTGATAAATAATAGGAATATAATTTATCTAGATATTTTTTACTATTTTTCACTCATTACATCTGTGATAGGATTTATACATACTCAAAATGTGCTTTGTTAGGTTATCTGATCTCAAACAGGGCATGACAAACAATTAGGGCACTACCTAAAAATATAGATAATTAGAGAAAATTTATTATATTATATTCATAGATTCAATGCTAATGTCTAGTTCATGGATGTATCTTCCATCTAAATTGATTAAATGGAGATTTACTTTGACTGTTTGTTAGATGCATTTTAGGAATTTGAGCAGAACCATCAACAAAGTTGACATTGAGGTGTTAGATGCATCTAGAATTGTAATCACTCCAAATTAGCTAGAACACATACAAATTCAAGCTGATAACCCATTACCTCTTTTGGAATTATATATAAGGTGAAAGAGGGAAACCTTTCTTGATACACTAGTTGGCCCATTGCCGACATTCAAGATTCCATAGTTTACTCAATGCAAAAGTCCTTTTGGCTAGTATTTTAGCATTAAACACTTGTAATAGGTCAAGATACCTTCTTGGATAATGAAACATTTTAATAGGACATGCTTCAGTTTCCCATGCATCTCATGGCCCCAAAAATTATCATTATAGAGAATTAGGCACCATTTACCAAAAAACACAGTCTTTTAAGTGGTGATAAACCTGAATTTCTAAAATCATTTGCATTATCATAATGTTACAAAGGTTGAAGGGTTCCCTTGATATCCTAAATATGTTCTTAAACACAATTTTATCTCAGACTATACATGAATGTAAGCATTCTAAAGTCTGTTTAAACATTGTATAGAAAACATATTAGCCTTAAATTCTCATCTTATATTTACATTTAATATTTTACATGTCATATTCTATCATATAGATCAGTCTTTAGGGGCTATATATGAATCTAGTTGGTCAATAAAAATGAAAAACTACAATTTATTTTCAAAATGCATTGCTTAATTGCCTCTCTAATTACTAGTAAACAACAAATATTTCTATTTAATTTCGGAAAGTAATATTTATTTTCACTTTATTTAATGCCTATAAGGCCTTTTGTATAGAGCCATGGCTTTCCATTACACATAATTAAATATTACAATTTTGCATACACAATGGGTAGGTACCAAAGCCACATCATAACACTTGTTAAAGATAGATGAGGGGAAAATAATATTATTTTTTATGCCTAACCATGGAAACCTTTGTTGATACACTAGTTGGCCCATTGCCGACATTCAAGATTCCATAGTTTCCTCAATGCAAAAGTCCTTTTGGCTAGTATTTTAGCATTAAATACTTGTAATAGGTCAAGATACCTTCTTGGATAATGAAACATTTTAATAGGACATGTTTCAGTTTCCCATGCATCTCATGGCCCCAAAAATTATCATTATAGAGAATCAGGCACCATTTACCAAAAAACCTAGTCTTTTAAGTGGTGCTGAACCTAAATTTCTAAAATCATTTGCATTATCATAATGTTACAAAGGTTGAAGGGTTCCCTTGATATCCTAAATATGTTCTTAAACACAATTTTATCTCAGACTATACATGAATTTATGCATTCTAAAGTCTGTTTAAGCATTGTATAGAAAACATATTAGCCTTAAATTCTCATCTTATATTTACATTTAATATTTTACATGTCATATTCTATCATATAGATCAGTCTTTAGGAGCTATAAGTTAATCTAGTTGGTCAATAAAAATGAAAAACTACAATTTATTTTCAAAATGCATTGCTTAATTGCCTCTTTAATTACTAGTAAACAACAAATATTTCTATTTAATTTTGGAAAGTAATATTTATTTTCACTTTATTTAATGCCTATAAGGCCTTTTGTATAAAGCCATGGCTTTCCATTACACATAATTAAATATTACAATTTTGCATACACAATGGGTAGGTACCAAAGCCACATCATAACACTTGTTAAAGATAGATGAGGGGAAAATAACATTATTTTTTATGCCTAACCATGGAAATCTTTGTTGATACACTAGTTGGCCCATTGCCGACATTCAAGATTCCATAGTTTCCTCAATGCAAAAGTCCTTTTGGCTAGTATTAGCATTAAACACTTGTAATAGGTCAAGATACCTTCTTGGATAATGAAACATTTTAATAGGACATGTTTCAGTTTCCCATGCATCTCATGGCCCCAAAAATTATCATTATAGAGAATCAGGCACCATTTACCAAAAAACCTAGTCTTTTAAGTGGTGTTGAACCTAAATTTCTAAAATCATTTGCATTATCATAATGTTACAAAGGTTGAAGGGTTCCCTTGATATCCTAAATATGTTCTTAAACACAATTTTATCTCAGACTATACATGAATTTATGCATTCTAAAGTCTGTTTAAGCATTGTATAGAAAACATATTAGCCTTAAATTCTCATCTTATATTTACATTTAATATTTTACATGTCATATTCTATCATATAGATTAGTCTTTAGGGGCTATAAATTAATCTAGTTTGTCAATAAAAATGAAAAACTACAATTTATTTTCAAAATGCATTGCTTAATTGCCTCTCTAATTACTAGTAAACAACAAATATTTCTATTTAATTTCGGAAAGTAATATTTATTTTCACTTTATTTAATGCCTATTAGGCCTTTTGTATAGAGCCATGGCTTTCCATTACACATAATTAAATATTACAATTTTGCATACACAATGGGTAGGTACCAAAGCCACATCATAACACTTGTTAAAGATAGATGATGGGAAAATAACATTATTTTTTTATGCCTAACCATGATGATTTTCATTTCACTTTTTCAACTATTATTTCCTTGTAATAATCACAAATAAGTATTGAAATTTGATAATGTTTTAAATATTTCATATAAACTAAACATTTAAATTATGTATTGATTGTAAAGTATTATTGTATAAATTTTGAAATAATTGTAATTATTTGTTTTCAATTTATTATTGAAATGTTTCAGTAAGACTATTCTTATTAGAAATAGAAATATACAAAAAGTTACAAAGTGAGGCATTCATTTCATATTCATGGATCAGATTCCATGTCATAGTAAAATATCCACTAAAAAATACAACAAAAATAAACACTAGTAAAAAAATAGCAACAAAAAATACCACAACAATTATAATAATCTTGACAAGTAACTAGGCATAAGCCACTGTAACAAAAGGAGGAGGTGGAGCATCATCCTCACGTAGATTAGTAGTTTAATATGAGGACTCAATCAAGGTATGATCCAAATGCACACATACATCTAAGAGTTTGGATAATCCAAAAAAAAAAAAAAAATAGCCATCAGGAGGGTACTTCAAAATGTACTAAAAAAGTTGGAGCCAACACATTAGCCCCATCGAGTAGGACTAGCATCAAATTTCCCTTGTAGTAGTGGAAAAATACATAGGTACATTGAGCATAAGTGGAGAAATGGATGTAGATATGATAACAAAATAATCAAATCTAGGCATTAGATGTGGCAGGCCCTTTGGTGGACAATTTGGGAGTTGGGAGATCATGATAAAGGGAGCGCTTCCCCAATGGTCAAGAAACTCGTGAAGATGCCGAATTACTATTTTAAGTTTATCTAATTATCCTTATACATGCATGCAATAAAAATATAATACAATTTTTTAAATAGAAATAGGACAATAAGATTCCTTATTGTTAAATAAACTAGAGTTTTGATTATTTCATAACTGAAACATAACAACTCTAAATTAATTCCATAAAAATATAGATGTCAGCCTATTAGTAGAATCCCTAGGGAGGTGTAAGTGGCTTGAAAAAGTTTAATGATGGTATGGTTGAAATATATAATGAATCCATTACATAGTGGATTGGGCTTTGGGGCATCTCCATAAAGTGTGTTTGAAAGACTCAGGTCTAGAGAAGGTTGGACACATGGGTTGAGCAATTCTAAGGTGAGAAAGATACCCCCAAGAGGAATGACTTGATATACCATACACCATAAAAAATGAAATATATTGAGTTTATGATTGGCCTTCCAAATTTAGTTGAGTATAGAAATCAATGTCTTAGGTGAGGAATGAAGGTTGTAGTGTCTATTTATCTTACCAAGATCAAATAAAAAGAAACTTATGACTTGATCATTAAGGTCTAGATAATTATTCTCAAATTTGGTATCACACTTCCACCTCCAATATTTCCACCATGAATGTCAAGGTTAAAAAGCCATTTTGTGAAGCATGACATCTAACATTAATTCATTAATACTAAAATAAACAATTAGTTAAAATTGATTAAATTTAATATTTATATTAGAAATGGCCAAGAGGCCTATTTGCAATTTAAAACAAAATCCTTTATTGTTTGAACTCTCTTTTAAAAAAAATCCTAAGACATATAATTTTTGGCTATGCTTATTTAAGGAGATTCTACTATGAAATCCATGTAACCAAACCATTTTAGGTGAGGCTTAACTGATCCATGACCTTTCTAAATGATTTAGCCATAAATGAGACTACAATTATGATAGGAGCATTAGTGATCAAAAGAGTATGAAAACTAATATTTTAAAATTGTATTCACTATAAGGAGATCCAAAATGAAATATGATGAAAAAGGAAGATTTTATAGCATCGATTACCTTTAATGGCTGTAATGATCCAATTATCACATAGAGAAATTCTATGTTTATAGATGTCAAAAATCCCCATACCTTCTTTATAATGAGGAAGAGAAAAAAATACAAGGCAACTTTGGGAAACCCTTGATTTTTTTTGGCATTATACCAATGAAATTACTTGAGATCCTTAGACATTTTTTCGTTAGAGGTTTTGAATGGGGCTAGACATGAGTATTATTAAACATGAATATCAGCCAAAATCCTAGTGCACACTTTAAATTTACCCAACAATTAGATGGATTTGGTAACATAATATTTCACCTTTTTTCTTAACATTATTTATGACATATTTCCACAATTATGTATAGGAACTATTAGAGGAAACAAGAATTAAAAATAACTCTAATCATTCCCGTCTGTGATTACATTTACAACTATATGGTGTAACCATTCTAGAGTGGACATTATATTCTATCTTAGGCATTGAGTTTTAATCCACTACAAGCTTGAACCTAATGCCAAACTAAAAATTTCAAGACATTATATAGATACCCTCAAATGATTTTTCTTGATCTATAAGAGTGAGGAAAGTATCATCATAATAGTGTCCAATAATTATTTTAGAGGATCTATCAGTATGAACAACGTACTAGATGTGACGCCACTCATCCCAATGACAAAACACATATCTAAGAGTTTCAATGAATAAAATACATGTTGTAGTAAGGAGTAAACCTTGATTTATGGAGAGGGAGAGGACAATACGGGTGAATTTGAGGCATTTTATAGTGATAAATTCTAATGCATTTAAATAGAGGGTTTGGATAACTGAAATAAAGAATTGGTAAAATCCAAGAGCATATAGCATGGTGATAATAAAGTGACATACAATTCTATCATAACGATCCTAAAAACTAACCTTGAGAATGATGGTTCTCTAAATAGTTGCCCTTGACTATTCTATACCTTACCAATCATAAATAAGGTTATAAAGGATATACCTACTTTTGATAACATTATTTTGAACAAGTATGAAAATGGTAGGTAAGATGAACTAGAGGCAATTATCAATATATTTAGAAAGGATATTATATGACACATTTAGTAGAGTGATCAAGCACTGTCTAATGATATTTTTCATTTCAACATCTTTCATTTTGAACTTTATATTACATTGATTAAAAGTGGAACCCAACTATTTATTTTACAAAGCTTCTTTGTAAAATCTGAGAAATTCAATCCCTAAAAAAGAATATGTGGCTTTATAAAATTCATAATGGAATCCATCAATACCTAAATATTTTCTAATTCCCATGAAATGTATTGCATGAGAGTTCTCTTGAAGAGATGAGGTAATATCAAATAACTTTTACTCAATAAGATTGAGTTTATGAAGAGCCATATAGAGGAATTGTTGCAAAGAATGGGCACACTCAACTATTTGATCTAGGCTTAGAACAGTAATTTATAGTGGTTTATAAAATTAGAGTAGATGTCAATGAGATTATTGAGTCTTAGATGGGTTAATTTGTTGAACTTTATTTGTTCTTGAGATTGTTTGGATCTTGGAGTTTCGACATTTTATTTTAAAAACTTAATACTAAATTTGATCCATTTGAGGTGAGCATGAAGTTGATCCCCTTAACATGTATGACTATCTACCCATTTGATTTGGTGGTTGAGAGAGAGAAAATGTTATTACTTCTGAAAGAAAATAAGAATGGCATTCATGAAGAGAGGATATCCTATTATATTATTTGAGCACAACCCCATCACCCCACTTTTAAATGTGAGAAATATATTATCCATAATGGTGGATAAAGGTGGTGATGCAAAGGATTTACTCATTATACCACTATATCCAACTTGTAGCAAGAGGTGGTTTAGGGATTAAATTCCAAACCTTGACAATATTATGGATGGTGCCCTTCTGGTAGAGGATGGATGTGTTTATGAAGAAATGATTATGTGAAAATTGGAAGTATTGTTACTCCTATCCACTTTGTACATTATGAGATTATAGTATGATAAAATACATTTAGTATGCATGATGAAGTTATCCATTGGTATTAGTGAAATAAAGTATATTGTTATCTAAAATCATAAAATGGTCTAATGTATTGAAGAACCAGTTAGCATCAGTGTGGCAGTTGGACCACATAAACCAAGTAGCGGAAGTTATTATTCATCACTAGAAGAGAGTGTCCACTTAGCCCAAACAATGTTTAAATTAATACTAAACCTTACATTATGAAACACAAGATCTCATCAATATGGAACCAACCTTGTCATCATGACTCTCCTCTATGTTAAAACGACACACACAAGCCACATGGATATTATTAATTCATCAGTTAAATATCACCAAAAATTTGATGTATTAGGACCATAATTGGGGTTGTAGATGTTGAGTACCCATAATTAATTCCTAATAACATCAATGAAAAATTAAATATCATAATGTGATGGATCATCCCCATGGAAAAAATTAAGGAATATAATTCTTGGGAAACCAAAACATTCATGCCACCACATCCTTCATCATTTGGGGTACAAAATTAAGTAACATCTATCTAGATGAATTTAAAATAAGTATTCATAAGAAACCTTTAAATTTATATTCTCCTAAAGATAAAACAAATTAAAGTACAATGTTTTGGTAGACATTTCACATTGATAATGTACAATATGATTATATGAGACCTCAAAAATTCTAAGATAAGATATTTCTTGGGATGTATTATCCAAAAAAATATATGCTTGACAATATTTAATATCTTCAAGATATGAAAAAATATTGCAATGGATTGGTCATCCAAAATCCCCATTAAAAATGGAATGGTGCTTAGCTTAATTGTCCCCTTCGGGAGAGTCACCACCACCATGAGGTGGTTTGCACATAAATCTAGAGCCCATACAAATTTTATAGGATATCCTAGTGGGATAAGAGCTAAATTAAGGATAAAAAATGTGTGAAATGTGGCTCTAAAAGGACATTAACTTGAAAAAAGTCTTGGAAGGGTGAGTGACATTATGGGCCTCATGAGAGGTTTTCATCATTGGTGGATTAATAACTATATGTGTATATTTTCTATTGATTCATGACATTTTTTGGTAACTATCATCTCATCGTTATTATTTTGCATCACTTTGGGACTCTTGAATTGATGTAAATCAATCAAGGGTTTTGGCCATCTCGTCATGGACGAGTATTCAATCATGTGTTCGGTAGACCAGTAATGATAAAAATTGTTAGGGATATTATCAAAATTAATGTTTATCATTGGTGGATTAATAACTATATGTGTATATTTTCTACTGAATCATGACATTTTTTGGTAACTATCATCTCATCATTATTATTTTCTACCACTTTGGGATTCTCGGATTGATGTTAATCAATCAAGGGTTTTGACCATCTCGTCATGGACGAGTATTCAATCTTGTGTTCGATAGACCAGTAATGATAAAAATTGTTAGGGATACTATAAAAATTAATGTTTTTAACCCAGTGCTTAGTATAGAATTAAATTTGAATAGATTCCTTCAAATCCTTGGTTAAATTGACTTTGAGCTAAACCTTTTTTTGGAGATGAATGGAATAGAACATAGGTAGTCATGGAATAAAACATGCCCTATGGGATTCCAAAATATCATCAAATAAGGACCATAAAGAACATGGGAGGCCTGAGAGTTCAATCCATACTAACACCCAAAAGGAGAGCTGGTTAGTAACCTTAAAATCATGAATCCATAACGAAAAAATCAAAAGAGTGTTCCTTAAGAGCCAACAACTTGATTTAACAAATATAAGTTGGACCTTAGACAATTCTTTAAAGGAGATGAGAAAAAAAACCTTCATAAGATTTTTAATGCCAACAACATGGATGCTCAATGACTCCATTTGTTGTTGAAACTATGCATTTAGGAACTCTTCAAAATAGCTGAGGCCAACAAAGTAAGAAATAACATAATAGTTTTCATATAGTATAAGAACATTCTATATCAGATCGGGATGTAATAAATCATCAAGCTCTGTTTGAAAGTTAGAAGTTATACTTTGTCATAGAATTTTGATACGAATATCAATGTTCTCTTTGTTTCCATGTTTCCTATTAGCTAAACCAATAACTAAAACAGAGAGGGTGGAGAAGATTATAAAATAAATGACTGCCAAAATGGTGGTTCACCAGGAAAAATAAATACAAAACTAGTTTTTAAGTTACTAAAGATGCAATATGTTTTGTAGGGAAGGTAGAAAATTTAAAAATTTAATGTTCACATAAAACCCTAGCATAGCACATTTCCTAATTATGAAACCAATTAAATACAATTTTTTAATATTTTATTTATTTTATAAATTTTAAAATCATATAATTTCAGTATTAATAATGATTTATAATCATTTTTGCCAAATTTGGTGAGTCTAAAGGCTATCAATCGTATAAATGGGTGGCGTTGAAGTAAACTTTTAAGGCAGAATTGAGGAATCTAAAATTTAAATTTTTGAAATTTATTGTATTGGTGAAGAGTTTTGTGAAAATTAATAGAATGTTATATTTCCTTCAATTATTGGGCCTATTAGAGAACTGCATCGTTGAAGATGATGTGCTTTCTGATTTTGATGAAAAATATGTAGGATACGTCGGCGGTCTTGTACATGGCAGGACATGTTGGCTTTGACATTATATCATTCATGTCTCTTTTGGTGTATATGTTTCCTTGCTAGAGTATTTTTATATTTTATTATTTGTGTTTTTTATTTTTTTGGGGGAGCATTATTTGTTTCTAATGTTGTAATATCTTTATTATTTTTGGTCAATGGTGCAGTTTTCGCCCGTTTTGATGTACATGGTTTCGATCATAACCAAAATTACCGAATAAAATACATAACAATTTTTTACAATTTTTTCTAATAATTAAAGAAATGACACTACATTTCCATGCTCATTTGTTATAAATTTCATATTAAAAAATATTCAAGTTAAACTTGACAATGATCAGACATACACGGTTTACTAAATATATAATTACATCGTTATCATACCTTAGATTTTTTAAAAATTCAAACCTTACGGTAATAAAATATGTTATACAAACTTATGTGGAATTAAAATCTATCTCCTATGGTTCAAAATATCTTTAATTTTAATAATCAATCTCTATTTGATGTCGAACACACTTTTATAGTAGCGCAGTGCAATATCAAAATATTAAACATGGTATTATTCATGCACACACCAAACCTTATGCGATCTGTTGTTAATAAATATTAACTTTTGTAAATGAATATTTTATTAATGAAAAATTAAACACCCATTATCTAAACTTACAGTAATAATATATGTTATACAATGGTATGTGACACTCCAAATTCATCTCTTGTGCTTCACATTATCTTTATTTTTACTGATCATTCTACAAAATATGTTTTTTTCTAATTTATTAAAAGAGGGGGGAGGCTTTGAATTAAGGACCCCATATTTTAGAAGACAATCAAACAAGATAGGGCGTAAAATTCCCAGATATCATTTTAGACTAAAAATACAAGAAGAAAAATGTAAGGGCTACAACCAACCCAAAAATAGCCAAAAATAATCAATTGAAGAAATTTAAGAAATATACCATGAAACCTGAAAATGAAACAAACAGTAGTGACCAATAAACTAGATCAACCAAAAAATACTATAACAGAACTAATTTGAAGAGTCTCTCTTTTTCAATTTTTTATTTGAAATCTGAGAGACATAATTAATGAATCCAGTTATTTTTTCCTTCTTTTCTCCCTTTCACTAGATTCAACCCATTCCCCTCCTTTGTATATGGTAATATGGGGATGGATAACTCTAAGTAAGCCTTTGGAATTTGAGTTTTAAGAGCATTTATTAATTCTTCTCTTGAAAATTGGGTACAAAATTTTTAGGATTTGACACTTTTCTCTGTATGAGTTTTGGAAATCATCATGAAAATCTACTAAGAATTTTGAAATTCTAATTCTAGTTTCCCCTTTCGATCAGGATTTGTGGCCATGGAATCCCCACACTTGACTAAATCTTTCACTAGAGTTTCAAGAATTGTTTCTGATTCATCTTCCCCTCAGGAAACTAGATTTCTTTCCACTGTCATATGCTCTACCTCTACATCTACCCACCAATTATTATCTCTCTTATGTTTTAAGCTAGGACAATAATTTATAATATGTCCCATGAAGAAACATCTATGAAATCTAAAAAGGAGGCCCTCATAATCTATCAGCTTAACCATGTTCTAATACACATAACCAACTCATATGATATCATAATTTAACATAGTAATACTAGATATGATATCATCTATGCACACACCATACCTTATTAGATCCCACGGGGGGCTTTCCCAAGGTTCCATAAACATACATACATACTTACATACATGCAACACGATTTAGGTTAAATCGCACTCATGGTTCCAATGTTTTTCAAAAAATCGCTTCCTATATTTTTAGTGGGTTAAATCCTTAAATTTGAATCCCAAGGATCTCTTTAAGTGGTAAAATATCTAAATGATCTTTTTACTTTTAAAATTTTGATGTGTTTTATGTGAACAATATGAAGGCAATTTTTTACATATAGATGCTCAACCATTTCAAATTCTTTAATTTTTTTAAACTTTCATGTTTTTATATATGAATAGACATTTATAACTTTAAATACCAATTAAATAATATAAATCTCAAATCAATTAGAATATAAACAATTATATATGCTTAATTTTTATACTACCTCTTTTTTCATTAGATATTTTATAATTTTTACTTTACTTATTCCATCTAAAAACATTTAGATATTTTAGATATACTATTTTATATCTTAAATTATTTATGTTTTATATCTTTATTGTGTTTTAATTTTACATAATGATAAAAATAAATTTAATAAAAAAATCTTATAACTTATATATCCATTATCAATTTTCCGATATTAAATGCTCAAAAAATGTCCAAAATATTATTTCAAGGTATTTACATAAGTCCTAGTTAACCCTTTATATTGTTCCCTTCACTTATTGGTCAATTTTGCTTTGATTTTCATATGTCACTAACTTATAGGGTTTAGCCAAGTGTATAGGGTTTGTCATGAATAATATATCAACAAAGTTGCTATTGTGAAATTTATGATCAATTCATATCCCTTAAATTCTTACAATCAAAATCATTCATACAAATTATCAAGTCTTAATAAAAGTTTTAAAAATATTATCAATGAATATGTACACTTATCTGATTGTCTCATTATATATATATTCAAAATAAGGTTATAAAAAAGAATTAAGTTTCAATTTATTATTTAATTAGAGAAGTTGAAGCCCTATTTTTCTCTTAAATTTGGATTAAACTTAAACAATACTAAAACAATATAGAAACTTTATTCCAAGTGTGTGATATGAAACTACATCTAATTATAATTTTTTGGGGAGCCAACTACCATATGAACATTTTTTATTTCAACATTGTTTAAAATTAAGTTAACTATTAAAAAAAAAAAAATTAATATAAAATATTTCTTCTATTGAATTATAAATCTGCAATTGCAATCCTAAATATCATGAGAAAATGTAACTCATATAAGACATTCAATATCGTTAGAAAGTGTAACTCATATAAAACATGGAAATCATGAATTTATAAGAATAAAATTGATCAAAAGGGGGGAAATTGGCCATGGCTCAACTTCCTACTAGGAGATAATTAATGGAGACACGTACTGACCTTTTTTAAATGAAGGTTTTAGATTATTTAGACAATTTATATGTTTTTTTCAAAAAAAATTGAGATCACTTTGCATAGGTAGAACATCCTTTAAAACTTCTCTAATATGCTAAAAATCATTGATTTGGATTTTTATATTAAACATATTTTTCAGGTTTCTAATTTTCTATCATATATTTAAACACCTTTCTGATATGTATGCATGCTTTTATTTATCTATGTCTTTTGTACGTAGTATAAATGTTTCTATACACTAAATAACTAAAGAAAAATTACTATATTATATATTTCTCAAGATTAAACTTTGAATAATACAAAGATTAACTTACTCATATGTTAATATTATATTATATTTCATGGATGTTTCTAAATGAATGTTTATAATTTCATAATTATAGTTCATCATAGTTTTACGCATCTATATTTTTATATAGAGTTTTGTCCTATTTTTCATTTCATATTAATGTTTACACATTAATAGGTCCTAAATTATATTAATGTATAAATACATAAATATATTATAAAATATATGCATATAGATATCATTTAAAAGACCATCTAATATTTATTATCAAAAGATTTACTGATAATTTAAAAATATTAAAAGTAAATAAACATTGAATTTTACAGACTGTTCATTATCATTGAAAGTAATATTCTTGTAATATTGGATTATAGTTTTATTTTATAGTTAAACATTTATTGGATTTATTAGAATTCAATCTTTCATATTTTACGTTATTGATGGGATTTTAAAATATCAATTAATTTCAATCTTTCCATATAAATAAGTTCAATAAAGAAATCATTTTCCCTATCAATTTTGGGTTCAAATGCACAACTAAACTTTCAATAATAATTATAATTTCTTAATGGTAGGTACAATTTTTCAAAAACTATAGCTAGGTTTTATCACTTCAAATTTGAAGAACATAAATGCCTAAAAATGTTTTAACTTTATTAACACTTCCCAAAACCATAGTTAATGTAATTTTCAATTTGTAAAATCAAATTTGATGATTTGGACAAGGTTTCCTACCTTCTATTCGTTTTTAAGATTCTTATTGTTTTGCTATGAAGATATAATTTTCACTATTAACCTTATATATATAACCCCATAGTTTTAGGTGAATCATATTGTGTAGCATTAAACTTCATTCTAAAACAATCTTTTTCAAGAAAGACGTGAAAAGTGTGAAATGCCCATTAAACCAAAGGACCATAAGCATTTATTAAGTGAAATCATTATATTAGGTGTTATTCACTTAAAATATATAAAAAAAAAAGGTCCAAAGAAAAATGCTGGTGGTAGGATATCATGAATGAATAAGATTTTTTTAATTTTAAAGAGAAAACCATACGGACCTAGGCCATCAAATTATAGTCAATCATAAAATAAAAAATATATAAAATATATTATTTATAGTAAATAATGTCATCCTTGAACATGTTTCGTAACTGAAATGAGTTGTCCCCACAAAGCATCCAAATTAATATTCCTTAAGTTTTAAAGAATGTTTATTCCTTGAGTCTAGGTTATTTTAAATAACAAATATATAAAAATATGTGGAGTATCCTTTCAAATTCCTAAAATACATGCATAATTCCATTGGAAAGTCTATAGGTAAATATCTAGGCAAGAGTAAAATGACTTGCTATTTCATTTTATCTTTGAAAATACTTTTAATTATTTGACAATTAAATGTAAATTCAAAGGATGCAATTTTTTAGAAAAAAAGTTAGTCTACTTATTTATTTGATTATTAATTTGATCAAGACAATTAAAGTAGAAATTTTTATGAACATAAGATAAGGTTTTACTATTTTGGATCAATCGACACAGTTCCTCACCAAATTAATGATTGTGTCTAGAAAACCACTAAAAGCAAATATAAATAATAATGAAAAAATAAGAGCACCAAAGATAAAGATAAGGTGAAAAAATATTTATCATTGATTTTTTTAATAGCAAATTTAAACTAAAATTGAAATAATAATGTGATTTACCATATTTTGATTAGAAAAAAAATAAACATATTTTTGATTATATAGTTGTAAAACTACAAATATAGGAATTCTAACGATGTATAATAATTAATTCTTTTAGTTTTGAAAAATTACTAAAAATTTAAAGACAATCAAAAAATATATTTAACCTAAATAATATTTTTTGTTGAGTGTTCTGACTTATTTCAAATAGAAATCAAAATATTAGGTGACTGCATAGGATCGAGATCATAATTAGAAATAAAGAGAATATGGATAGTTCTTTAACCTAAATAATATTTTTTGTTGAGTGTTCTAACTTATTTCAAATAGAAATCAATATATTAGGTGACTACATAGGATCGAGATCATAATTAGAAATAGAGATAATATGGATAGTTCTGCCATAAGCCGATGACGTTGCAGTGCATTATAGTCCATTAACCATGAAGTTGTCCATATTGACTATGATAAATTATTGAGAGGAATATATAGAGAAAACCAAAAGTCTAAAATGATAAATCAGAGCTTTAGAATCATAAAATGTGTGTGACAATGAATGTTGTGAGTGGATAACGGCATAGTTCACCTGATTCTATTGATTGCATATTTTTCTAAGTTGAATATGTGTAAAAATATAAATATATACCTTTTTAGGATTGTGAATGTTGATTGATATGATAGATCAAAACTAAGGTTGAACCATGTATAAATCATTTTTTCATTTTCTCTTATGTTTGAAACCTATAGTGCACATTGATATCTTCAAAATTTTGTAAGAAAAAGAAGGGAGTGCAATGGGTTGATCTGCCTTGAATCACCTACTTGACAATTGAGATTTGCTTACGTATCCAATATTTCAATGATGGAAATCAATCCCACATTATTCTACCACCTAGAGTGAATACAAAATTTTATTTTTTTAACTATGTGTATGTAACTAAAACATGGCTTTGATACTTGAAAATGATAGATTTTGACTTAATTTATAAGGATTTTGCCAAGGATTGTGGGTGAGTCTTGTCAATATTTTATAAATTTGTTAGGATATGGTAGATTTTATTAACGCAGAACATTGTATAAGCTTGAACCAAGTGAATAGAAACTATCTTTGATGACTGACCCTTGATATGTATGTATAGGTGAATATTTTTTTAAATATTCTTTAGCCAACTTTATGAATTGTCGGTGAAGAACAAAAAAATATAATTTCAAAAAAATATATAACATCAAGGGGGAGTATGTTGAAAAGTGATGCTGAAGTGCAGTTAATTCAGTTCATGCAGTGCAATTAATATTTAGTAACAAAAAAATAAAGGATAAAATTTAGACATAGACAAATGTCTTAGAGGAATGGAGAAAAAGATTTATGTATTTGTGTACAGTTTATATGGTTTGAAATGTGTTAAGAATAAACATTGCCATGTATACACCGCCATACCTATATATAGTTGAATCAAATAGAAATGTAACTTTAAACTGATAATGGATAACCATGCCCCATTATTGATTATGCTAGAGAATTTGAACAAATGGAAAACTAAGAATGATCAAGTCACAATTTGAATAGCTAATTAAACTCTTGATTTAGAAAGATGCCTTATTGCATCTCGTAAATAGGAAATAGTATAAAATTTACTAATCTAAAAAGGTGAAACCATGCTAGTATTTTCTAGATGTGGTTTCAATGACATTGAGTGCTACTAAACTATAATGTACATCACTAGTATTAAATCAAACCACACCACTATAAATGAATATATTTTTCATTTTTCATGATAGAAATAGAATGAATAATATTTGTGCCCACATCATGATCACATTGTGCATTCAATTTTATTTGAAATGAATTTTTTATTTAAAATTTTAATGTTTTTCTCTTTGATGGTTGAACTGTGAAAATGTGCACGAACAATTAACATGCATTTTTGCAATTTTGAAACATAGGTTTTTTAACTTTGACATTTAGAAACTTTTAAATTTAACAATTTTGAACTTTAAAAACATTGAATTACCTT
Source organism: Torreya grandis (assembly GCA_037957365.1). Classification (NCBI taxonomy): domain Eukaryota; kingdom Viridiplantae; phylum Streptophyta; class Pinopsida; order Cupressales; family Taxaceae; genus Torreya; species Torreya grandis. The sequence goes on along the minus strand of JARHVA010008285.1, from coordinate 387,568 downwards.
AACCATGAATAAGTATCAAGTCCCATTTGAATATTTACCAATGATATAGAATGTTATGAATCTATATGTTGAATCTTGAATGACTTTTAGCCTATAACCTTGATCTTGTAATTTTTACATATTACCATGCATATGAATTAAAATTTAAATGATTATGTTATTTTATTATTTAAAATTTAATGAATATTCATCTCATATGTCACCATATTTCATATGAATATTTTAATTTATGTCATATGTTTGATTTCCTAATCACTATAAATCTTTGAAAGCCTATAATTTAGTGTAGAATCTAATTTTTTATTGGTTTAGATATCTTATAAACTTATATTATTTATATTTAAATCAATATTATCACCAAAATATGTTTTTTGAGGTTTGATACCCTAGAAATTACCATTATTATCCCCCTTTTTAGATGATAGATGTATCATGCAAGTCACTTATCATAAAATAAGGGTTAATTGTATCATGTGAAAAATAAAAAAATAATGTAGTATAATATTAACATGTTAGAAAGTATGCCATCATATAATTTCAATTATTATTTTAAGCATTTATGTATCATATTTAATTTGAGGTGTGTATGTATATATATATATATATATATATATATATATATATATATATATATATATATATATATCATTAAATCACACAATGAGGTAACAATAGTAAAAATGTATGATATGTATAATGCTACTGCTACTAGATCTTATAATACACATAATATAAAAAATGATGTCACATAATATGTGCAATGGCATCGTATAAGGTACATGTTCAAATGTTGTATAAATAAAAACTACACATATAAGACTAAGTGACACATGACATGATCTCATAGAGATATTCAATAAATTTTACACACAAGAGCCAAGGGTCACACATAATAAAAAGGTTATGTTATTCATATCATCCAAAAAAGTAAACAATATTGAAGTTGTATAGGACAAATGATAACTATTCTAGTCCATCCATATGTACCAACGTCATATTATTATAAAATTAGCATATCAAGTTGCACAATGTAGAATATATATTTTAAAAAAAAAACAAATGGTAGATATGTAACAAGACATTTAATTTTAGGTAAAAGATAGATATAACCTATATAAAAAAGATTCCCTCAACATAAATATTGTCATTGGGTATAAGGGAGTCCAACATCTAGAAATGTAGGTATTCATGTTCTACATTAAACTCATATACATCATAAAATGTAATTTTCAATGAAAGAATTATATCATATATATTAAATTTTTTGACAAATAATATATGTAAAGAAGTAACTAGCATCCCATATCATGCTATGGTCTTCATGTTTTATTGTTTGAAAATATTTTAAATGTTTATATATTTTACAATATTTGATTATTTATTTATATATATATATATGAAATCTCTAATGTGGATCCAAGTGACAAAGGCTTCTCAAATAGAATAAAGGGAGGGATCCAAATAATATACAACATGTCTCAAGGCATAATATGCACTTGATGAGATTATATGGCCACGTGGAAATAGTGAAAGAAAAAAAAATGCCCATATATATATATAATAACAATGTATCTCAATATCCCATGTAGAGATATTGATACGCATACCCCAAAAAGAAGAGAATCAATGTGTACTCATGTACTATGCATGATTAAGAGAATTCAATCATGTAAGCTCAAATACAAGTGAAAATATGTGTAGAATATAAATATGCAAGAATAAGCAGGTAACATGATGAATCACAACATCATTCAAACTCTGCCAAAATTCAACCTTCAATACCTGCATTCAATTACTAGTATAATCAAACTCTTTCCTTAGCCTTTCCTTTTCTGACAACTTCCACTTCTCAAGTGATATCACTTTCTTATTTAATCCCTTCAAAGGCTTTCTTGCATGTTCTTATTCTGTCCTTCTGTCACAAGGCTCCTTCTCTTTCTCGGTCCTGTTAAAAAATACTGGAACAAAATAACTCCTTATACCAACTCTGCCACCTTACACTTAACGTCTGTGCTATCATATTGCACCCCTTCCAACTCATGCTTGCTATTTAATCTTTTCTATTCGTTTTCCCTTAAATTCAAAATCAAAACACAATTCGTTATCCATTTGCGACTATCATGACTCTGACACCTTTACATGCGTTTGGTTACACTTTCTTTTAGAACAAGAGTTCACTAACCGCTTTTATGAATGAAATCCATTCGCTATATTTACTCCGTTGATACCGCTTTATAAGGTGTGCAGACTCAACATGCAGACCTTCTAATTGTTATCTTCCAGATTTAGAATCCACATTAGAGTAACATTAAATCACATCTATAAATCTTGGCGCAATTTTCATGCAACTTAGATAACCGATATACTTGTACCTTTCCTTGTCCTTTGTTTAATATTTCTCATCCGTTAATCATAATTTACAATGGTTATCTTCTTCTATATCAATATTTCACAACTTTTCTTTAAACTGGATGTGTCTTGTTCACACCTGGACTAACAAATGAGCTTCAAGTTTTCTCTGTCTATCATAGGCCGCAAAAGGATTTAATTCATTTAAATGCGTTTTGAGGAATTTCGAAGGTTTGTGAACTTTGTTTAAGAGTGTTACACCTCCACTACCATTCAAACCACCATTCGCTTTTTCTGCACCATTCGTGGCATCCATGAATGAATAAAAGAATCCTACAGATCAACAGTAAACTCGAGAGGATTAAATCTAAAGTCCGTGTCCTGTATAATAACTTTCAAGGCATCGAGCTTGTTGACTCACCCGTGCTCTTTCACTATGCATCTTCACAATTACACTAAATCTTTTCGAAACTCTTTCTTCAAATCGACGTTTGTTCATTTTACAACCTCTGGTCACGGATTCTGACAAAGAACATGTGTGACTGTGCTTAAACTCAAAAACAGATTACAACGAAGAGAGTCACATTAATGTTCTAAATCCTAAAATGGTTTCTGGCCTCTGTGATGTTTATTGGACCCTGTATAATCTTCATAAACCGCTTGGCATTTCAAAATACTCTCTTAAAGATCTCTGTTCAAGCTTCTTTATAAAAATATAGTGGACCGTTAACACAGACTACGGAACTATGTAGAATTTTAAATAAAATTAAATCACAGCCAAATATATGCAATATTCATAATACATAAGAAATAAGAATTGCAAAAATAAAAAATACTTCTTCTTCAAATTATTGGAACCATTCTCCTCCTTCTTGAAAATAAAGATCAATTACAATGTATTAATAGAATTGCATGTGAACATGCTTTTCTAATTATTAAATAAAATATTTTAAATCTATCTAAATAATAATTTGCATGTAATATCAACTGAAACTAACTCTAGCCTTTCTAAGGCTTTATTTTTTCTAAAAAAAATATTAACTAAAAATTAACTAACTGCTTAAATTTAGCTCCACAACAATTGTTAATGCAAACTAAATTTACACTAATAGTCTAAAAATACAACTGAATGAACTGCACTTCAGCATCACTTTTCAACATACTCCCCTTTGATGTTGAGAGGGCTTATAATTTGATCTCTGAGTTTCAAAAATTGATCCCTTGCAACTGCCTTAGTGAAGATATCTCCTAATTGTTCTTTAGTGTTGATGTATCTCAATTCTACTACCTTCTTCTGCACTAAATCTCTGATAAAATGACGTTTTAAATCAAAATATTTTGTCCTGCTATGATGGACTGGATTCTTGGCCAATTTAATAGCACTAATGTTTTCACAAAAAATAACTATGGGCTGAACTTGAATCTCTCCAATTTAATTAAGAAGTTTTCTAAGCCATAATTCTTGTGTACCTACTGAAGTGACTGCAACATACTCTACTTCTGTAGAAGAAAGGGAAATTATTTTTTGCTTCTTTGAGCTCCAAGTAATCAAACCAGAATAAAAAAAAACAATTCCCAGATGTTGACTTTCGATCATCTAAACTACCTCCCCAATCAGAATCACTGAAACCAACAAGATTGAACCTTTTAGAAGTGTAGTAATGAATACAAAAATGTAGAGTGCCTTTCACATACCTCAAAATTCTCTTGGCTACCTTCATATGTTTTTTGATGGCTCTGCCATGTAACTTGAAACATGTGAAACTGAATAAGCAATATCAAGTCTTGTATGAGATAGAAATATTAAGCCTCCAACAATACTTCTATAGGCTATCTCATCAACTCTTTCAGCACCATCATCTCTACACAACACAACTCCATGAGCAACTAGAGTGGAGACTGGTTTACAATCAACCATATCAAATTTTTTCAACATATCTTTAGCATACTTTGTTTAACAAATAAATTTTTTATTTTGCCTTGGATAAACCTCCATTCCTAAGAAATATTTCATGAGGCCTAAATATTTCATCTCAAATTCATTCATCATGGAAACATTTAATTCATCCTTCATCATGGAAATGCTACCCATATACAACAAGTCATCAACATACAAACTTACAATTAGAATATTATTACCTTCTTATTTTAAGTAAAGGGTAGGTTCACTCTTACTTCTTTGAAAGCCATTCTCTTGAAAATATCTATCAATCCTAGCATACCATGCTCTAGGTGCTTGTTTGAGGCCATACAAAGCCATCTTTAACTTGTAGACATGATTTTTTTTTCACTTCAAAACCTTGTGGCTATTCCACATATACTTCTTCATCTAAGTACCCATTCAAGAAGGCACTTTTCACATCCATATTATGGATGCTCCAATTATTTTGAGCTGCTAATGGAATCAACATTCTAATGGTCTCTTGTCTTGCTACTGGTGCAAATGTCTCATCATAATCAATGCATTACTTCTATGTGAAGCTTTTAGCAACTAATCTTGCCTTATGCCTTTCAATACTTCCATCACTGTTACACTTAGTCTTGTAGACCCATTTGGTGCCAATCTTATGCTTTTCATGTGAAAGCTTTGTAAGCTCCCAAGTGTCATTCCTATGAATAAAATCCATCTCTTCTTGCATTGCTTGCATCCAAAGTTCATTAGTATATGCATCTTCAAAACACGATGGTTCAAAATCAGCCTTGGTAAGTAAAGCAAAATTCAGTGTCTTACCTCTTGTATTTTCTTCATGTGCTTGATTGGAACTCCTTTGATAAATTTCACTGAATCTTCTTTCCTTCCTTGTAGAACTTGGACTTGAATCTAGACTTACACTTGGAATTGAAAAACTAGATGAGGGGTTACTTGGTGGACTTGTAGCACTTGGAACAAAAATATTAGTGGGCTGCCCATAATCAGTATCATCCATAATAACTTCATTTAAAACAGATTTTGAAATCTTCATATGGCCTTTTTGATGACCATAAACTCCCCCTTCATCAAAAATCACATCTCTTGACACAATAAGCCTATTAGTGAGAGGATTATATAACCTATGATCCTTACTTTCCTCACTATATCCAATAAAAATACATGACTCACTTTTGGAATCTAACTTTTGCCTCTTTTGATTAGGAACATGAACATTGGCTAAGCAACTAAAAACTTTGAAATAATTAACATTTGGCTTTTTTCTCATACTAAGCTTCATATAGAGTCATCCTATCAAGTGCACTAATGGGACTCCGATTGAGAATCTATACTACTGTAGTAACGGCATCTCCCCAAAAATAATTACTTAATCCCTTTATTTGTAGCATGCTTCATGCCATCTCCACCATTGTATGATTCTTTCTTTCAGCTACACTATTTAATTGAGGTGCGTATGTAGTGGTGAGTTATCTTTTGATGCCATGCATATCACAATAACTTTGAAAGGCTTTTGAACAAAATTCTCCTCCATGATTAGTCCTTAAGCATTTGATTTTACACAATTTGTCATTTTCTATAAGGACTCTAAACCTCTTGAATGTATCAAGAGCTTCACCTTTGATCTTCAAAAAATAAACCTGACATTGTCATGAGTAATCATAAATAAAAGTAATGAAATATGAAGACTTACCCAAACTCTTTGTCTGCATAGTACCACAAATGTCTAAATGAACTAATTAGAGTGGATAATGAGCCCTCCATGCATTGCCTTTTGAAATTTTTTCTCTTGCATGTTTTCCTTTAACACATCCTTCACAAACATCCTTGTGCTCTTCAACCTTAGGCAAACTAGAAACTAATGCTTTTGAGGTTAGAATTTTCAAACTATGAAAATTTAAATGCCCATACCTAAGATTCCACAACTAACTTGTATACTCATATACGATATTGATAAGTTTCTTATTATATTCACCAAACTTTAATGGGAACATCATATTCTTTGTCATAGGCATAGTTGTTACGACCCTATTTCCTTGATTCTTATCATAAATTATACATTATTAATTTTCAAATACAACTTTATAATTCTTCTCATATAATTGTCCAACACTCAACAAATTATTTTTTAACTTTGGATTGTAATAAATGTCTTTGACACTCGTTATACCTTCTTTTGTATGGACTTCCATAGCTCCTTTTGCAAAAACCTCCAATGATTTGTCATCACCAAGCTTGATCTTAGATTTAAAACTTCTATCCATTATAGAAAAAAGTATTTCATTCCCTAACATGTGGTTAAAACATCCTGAATCTAAATACCAAACATCTTTACAAACATTTTCATCTTTGTCATAAGAAAAAAATAAATCATCTAGAGGATTCTCATCACCTTCTTGAGCATAATGAATGCTTTTATCATTATTACCTTATTTTAAACTACACTCATAATTAAAGTGGCCATAACTATTACAATGATAACATTGAATATTTATTTTATCAAATTAGCCTCTACCTCTTCCTCTAAAACCACCTATTCCTTAGAAACCACCTCTACCTCTATTTCCTCTTAAGTAATTCTGATTTTGACCTTTACCTTAGCCTTGATTACTTTTGATGCTACTATTGGCATCTTCATTCTTTGTGATTTTTAATTTGGAAGAAAAATCTTTCTCATCACTTTCCCCAAATGAATCTCTCAATCTTTCTTCATAAGACATCAAAGGTCCAACTAGATGATCAAATTGAAGGGTAGACAAATTGTTGCTTTCTTTTATGATTATGGCAACATGGTTCCACCTTGGTGTAAGAGTCCTTAACAGCCTTTTGATCACAGCTTCATTGTTCGAAATTTTACCAAGTGTAGCCATCTTATTGTCCACATCTTTTACTCTCACACAATAGGTACTCACACTTTCAGCTTCTTGCATCTTTAAATTCTCAAATTCTCTCCTCAATGTCTATAACTTGACAACTTTGACTTGATCACTACCTTGGTAAGCTTCTTTTAGAGTCTTCTAAGCATCCTCTACTATCTTTGCTCCTAAAATTCACAAAAATGGGCTCTTATCTAGATCTATTTGAATACTAAATAAGGCTTGAACATTCTTCTTCTTAGCCTCCTTCTTAGTTGTGTTATCATTCACTGTGAGGGCATTCCAATCCATTGGCTCTACATAACCTAATTCAACAATCTCTCACAAATATTTTCCTATCAGAAAGGTTATCATTTTGATACACCAATAGTCATACTCATTTCCATCAAATGCTAGAGTGAGCAAGGAGTTAGAATTTGACATGAGAAATTTTTGATAAAATAAAAACTACTAAATCTTTATCCCAAAATAAAAATACCTGCTCTGATACTAGATGTAGAATTTTAAATAAAATTAAATCACAGTCAAATATATGCAATATTCATAATACAGAATAAATAAGAATTACAAAATTAAAAAATACTTCTTCAAATTATTGGAATCATTCTCCTTCTCCTTGAAAATAAAGATTAATTACAATGTATTAATAGAACTACATGTGAACATATTTTTCTAATTATTAAATAATTTTTGAAAATTTTTATCTAAATAATAATTTACATGTAATATCAACTAAAACTAACTCTAGCCTCTCTAAGGCTTTATTTTTTCTAAAAGAATATTAACTAAAAATTAACTGTCTAAATTTAGCTCCATAAAAACTGTTCATGCAAACTAAATTTACACTAATAGTCTAAAAATATAACTGAGTGAACTACACTTCAGCATCACTTTTCAACAATCCAATTTTTACAAATACATCAAATGTAATTTAACATCATTTCATTATCACTTTGGTCTTTGTTATTCTCATAAACACAAAACATCTCACAGTGTTTATAATAACATCTTTAACAAAATTAATGATTACCAGGGTAATGCTTTCAGTACCATCATATACTTAAACTCATCTTTTTGAGGTCACAAATTCATGATAAAAACATATAGAGATAGTACACACTAGTGTGTGAAACATTTGAAAAACCACAAAAATGCAGATAATCACTCATCAAAGACATAAGAAACACCATAACCTATGATCATTCAATCTTCTTGCACTCTTTCTCATCTAGTTTCATCGCATCCACATAGAAAATATTGGGTATGTTTTCTTTCATTTCACAACAGAGCTTACAAATCAAATCCAAATTATCTTCACACAGTTATATGACCCTAAAAGGCCTTATTTTGTCTTAACCACCCCTTACTTGTATGTGAGAATGACTTTCTGAAGCTATCAATATGGTTGAATTGGTTCTTACTTTATGGGTTGGAAATCTATCTTCACTAATCATAGCTCATAGATAAGAAGACCAAAGTTTGTCTCAACTAATTGACCCTCAACTTAGTATATGTCTTTTATGCCTTATCCCAATGTAGGATCATCCTTCTAGCTGGCGATGAGGTGGTTTTACACTAACCTAAGGTAAAAGGATATTTACCACATAGTCACAAATATCTATTACCCATCTCCAAGGACTTATACCCTTTACAGTTGTCCATAAGGACTTACAAACATGAATCTTTTGGCAATAAGGTGTCAATTATGAAAATCTAGCCACTCGACCACCTTTATATGATTAAGATAGACTTTTTATGCCACCTAAGATCTATCATACTCTTTTATACAAATATGTACAACTTAGTTGATTCTCCTGCATCATAGCATGATGCAAAAGATGTGTTATTTGGTCATTATAGGATGAATTTAATGAATATTTAGATCGAGATATATAATTGAGAGGAAAAGGTGAAGAAAAACCAATGGATATAATAAAGGTATATGTAAGTTCATATGAATAAATATTTTCTAGGAAATAAAATAGAATGGATTAAAAAATTAAGAAAGCATCAAGAAGCTATGAATAATTGACATTATTCCTATTAACTGATGATCGCATCAATGGGATTACTCTATGTAAATCCTATATCAATTAATGGAATGGTCACTTTTCATTATTTAATATAATCATACCACACTCATGTCCATCATCTAATAAATATTTCATTGTATCATTGTTTGGAACATCATTGACTTAATTTACATTTAACAAGTCATTTGAATTACCATAATCATAATTATACACATGGTCATGAAAGATTTATATGTCAACCTGATCCTATTTTACATTTGTAATAAACCATACCATATCATGATACTATATTATTAACATTTTATTTCTTTTGAGTATAGTCATCATTGTTAGGATCTTGCACCTCATTATGACCTAGAGAACAATCATGTATTAGTGTTTGAATACTAACAATGTAAGTAGTTTTTTCTTTGAATATATGACTTGAAAATATAACTATATATTTTTTAAGTAATATACTTTTATTTTTATCTTATGCATGAATTATATATATTATTTGAATCCTTATAAACCACGTGTATCATTAGTCTTATTAGGAATACATTGATTTAAAATTTTCTTTATAAAAGATCATTTCTTAAGGATCTCTTATATATTATCTTATGTTTTTCTTGGAAATATATATATATATATATATATATATATATATATATATATATATATATATATATATATATATATATATATATATATATATATATTCTTGTCTTTGATGATATAACCATTCCCTTTGTAATTTTTCCCTTTCTAGACTTTATTTTTAATCTTGTTCATTTTGTAACCTTTCTTGCTCTAATATTTCCTTTTGAACACTTTATTTCTATAATTTTTCCTTTTTAATCCTTTATTTCTCTATAGATATAGTTTATGTGCATATCAATGATATTTTGAATTGAGGTATACAAATCCCATAAATTATTTGTATGATTCCTAGGCATTCTATTATTTGCACAATGGTATTTCAATATCCTTAGATAATCCATACGAGGTAAAGTGATTGACTTGTTCCAAATCATTTCTCTTATAATTTCACTTGAACTCTTATTAACATTTTTTTATATTTTTGGAATAAAAAATTGTAAATTTATGTAGTGTTTGAACCCATACTTGAGATGAAATCTATTGAGGATAAACTATGTGTATGGATATGTATATATGATTAACATTGACATGCTATGGATTATGTGTCTATGTGATATTATTTTCAAGTCATGTGATACTTAGACTAAAATATTTATTTTTCTATTCCAACATTAATATGTATTCTCTTAAATTCACTACTTAACCTTAATTTATGGCTTAAAATTAACAAAAAATAAGTACTTCTATTCGGATATGCATACACAAACCATTGATAAAGTGTTTGGGACATGGAGGATATTGAAGAAGGATATGTTGGTTTCCTTTAGTTTTGAAAATAGGATGTGTCACTTTGGATTTAATAGACATGTAAAATTTATTATTGTTGATTGCACTATTTATTATATTTTACATTAGTGTTCCCCAATTTATTGCATAATTATGAAACATATTAAATATTTTTAGATGACACCATGAAATTAGAATAATTATCACTTGAATTATAAAATATATAAAATAGGTATCCAATATAGTTATTATATGATGTACACAATAAATAACCATCCACTCAAAGACATATGGTATGTATTTCTAAATCCAAAATAAATTCTTGATAAAAATCACTAGAAAGATGAAAACTATAAATTAGATTGAAATTGTATACATTTCATCCTCTTGATGTAATTGAATAAAAATATTAAATTTAGAATTCAAAATAATTACATAAACTATTTTGGTAAAAAAAAAATAGGTTTCTGATTTTATATATATATGTTTAATGAAAAAAATTATAATTTTTAAATAGAGCCATTTTTTTCAAAACATTAGCCAATCAAGGAAAATTAAATTGGTAAAAAGAAAAGGAGAATGGGTGTAACTAGACAAGGGTATGTTTTATTTGTAGGCTCTCATATACAAAGATCCTAATAATATATTATGAACATGGTCATGAAGGCACTGCATATGAAGGAATCCACCAATTTTATAACTAATCTATATCATCTATAGGGTATATTGACAATAAATTAATTTAAATATTTTTTTATCAATACACTGCAAGAACAATTATCGAAGTCATTATATGGATGAAAACAAAACCTTAAAAATTATTGATATATGATGATGATATGTGGAACTGAGGTACACAAAGCCCATAAATTATTTGTATGATTCCTAGGCATTCTATTATATGCAAAATGGTATTTCAATATCCCTAGATAATCCATACGAGGTAAAGTGACTGTCTTATTCCAAATCATTTCTCTTAGAATTGCACTTGAAATCTTATTATTATTATTTTTTTTTTCAGAATCAATAATTGTAATTGTATGTTGTGTTTGAACCCATACTTGAGATGAAATCTATTGAGGATAAACTATGTGTATGGGTATGTATATATGATTAACACTGACATGTTATGGATTATGTGTCTATGTGATATTATTTTCAAGTCATGTGATACAGAGACTAAAATATTTATTTTTATATTACAACACTAATATGTATGCTCTTAAATTCACTACTTAACCTTAAATTATGTCTTAAAATTAATAAAAATTATGTACTTCTATTTGGATATGAATACACAAACCATCGATAAAGTGTGTAGGACATGGCAGATATTGAAGAAGGATATGTTGGTTTCCTTTATTTTTAACAATAGGATGTGTCACTTTGGATTTGAAATAAATGTAAAATTTATTATTATCGATTGCACTATTTATTATATTGTACATTAGTGTTCCCCAATTTATTGCATAATTATGAAATATATTAAATATTTTTAGATGACACCATGAAATTAGAATAATTATCACTTGAATTAGAAAACATATAAAATAGGTATCCAATATATTTATTATATGATGTGCACAATAAATAACCATCCACTCAAAGAGATATGGTATGCATTTTTAAATCCAAGATAGATTCTTAACAAAAATCATTAGAAAGATGAAAACTATAAATTAGAGTGAAAATTTATACATTTCATCCTCTTAATGTAACTTGATAAAAATATTAAATTTACAATTCAAAAAAATTACATAAAATATTTTGGCAAAAAAAAAAAATAGGTTTATGATTTTATAGATATGGTTAATGAAAAAAATTATAATTTTTAAATAGAGCCATTTTTTTAGAACATCAGCCAATCAAGGAAAATTAAATTGGTAAAAAGAAAAGGAGAATGGGTGTAACTAGACAAGGGTATGTTTTATTTGTAGGTTCTCATATACAAAGATCCCAATAATATATTGTGAACATGGTCATGAAGGCACTGCATATGAAGGAATCCACTAGTTTTATAACCAAGATATATATCTATAGGGTATATTGATAATAAATTAATTTAAATATTTTTTATCAATACACTACAAGAACAATTGTTGAAGTCATCATGTGGATAAAAACAAAACCTTAAGAATTATTGATATATGGTGATGTATTGGACACTAAAATCCATGAATAGTATTGTCTAATGGATTTATTATTGGGGTATTAACCCTCACACCATAACTTGAGTAAAAAGGGAGACCACTTTTACAATAAAAATACCATCTAAAAGTTTTAAGACTATAACAACATGCTTTCTAGGAAAGCAAACATAAATGAAAGTCAAAATTTAAAGATAAAATAAAAAACAAAGGCTAAAAAATAATAATTAGGGTTTACCAATGAGTTTTACCCTATTTACATTATAAATTTAACTATTTATGTAATTATGTAGGTGTAAAATGGAAAGGTCAGAATGCTAAAAATGTCAAATAATTAAGTATTTGTATTTTTACAAATTGATAAAAATTGAAAGTTTATATTTTGGGAAAATAATAAAAATAAATATACACATCTTGCACACAACTTTATTTTAAATATTTTGACTATGGTGAATTTATAATATTAAGATCATAATCATGAATAGAAATTAAATATATACTTATTAATTTATGTGGATGGTGGTGTATCACATTCCAATCCATTGACTATGGACTTATCTCATTTGATGATTTTAGACTATTGGCATAAATAGATAGATAAAATAATTAAGTAAATGATAAATTAAAGGTAAAAATATGATATATTTTTGGAAACAAATGTTTTATGTGGATATCAATACAGTACAATTGAGTCCATTCATTGTGTAATTATCATAATTAATTATACATGAACATTAAGCATTACACCTTCCATGACCATGGATGTTGAGTAAGATAATATATCCCATTTAGGTTTTAGTTACAATTTTTTTTGTCATCTCTTATATTTGGAATCCTTAGGTAACATTCATAGCTTTAAAACATGTAAGATAAATAGGGGAGTAGAATGGTTTTGTCTGACCTTAATCACTCCATTATGATGATGTAGTGGATACTAAAATCCATGAATAGTATTATCTAATGGATTTATTATTGGGGTATTAACCCTCACAACATAACTTGAGTAAAACTGGAGATCACGTTTCCAATTAGCACATCACCTATATTTTTTAGGACTATAAGAACATGCTTTTTAGGAAAAAAAGGAATAAATGAAATTCAAAATTTAAAGATAAAAAAAAAACAAAGGCTCAAAAATAATAGTTTGCATTCACCAATAAAATTTACCCTATTTCAATTAAAAATATAAATGTTTATGTGATTATATAGGTGTAAAATTGGAAAAGTCAAAATGCTAAATATGTAAAATAATTAACTATTTATATTTTGACAAATTGATAAAAATTGGAAGTTTATATTTTGGTAAAATAATAGAAATAAATATACACATCTTACACAAAAAAATTATTTTTAATATTTTGACTATCTCCAATTATAAATAATAATAAGAGGTGAACCTATAATCTTAAGATCATAATCATGAATAGAAATAAAATATATACTTATTAATTTATGTGGATGGTGGTGTATCACATTCCAATCTATTGACTATGGACTTGTACCAGTTGACTATTTCAAACTATTAACATAAATAGGTAGAGAAAATAATTAAGTAAATGATAAATTAAAGGTAAAAAAATGATATATTTTTAGAAACAAATGTTGTATGTGGATATCAACACAATACAATCAAGTCCATTCATTACAGAATTATCTAAGTTGACTACGCATGAACATTAAGCATTGCACCTTCCATGGTCATGGATGTTGAGTAAGATAATATATCATAGTTAGGTTTTGGATAAAAAATTGTTTTTTTGTCATATCTTATATTTGAAATCCTTAGGTCACATTCATAACTTCAAAACATGCAATATAATGGGTTGGTCTGACCTTAATCACTCCTCTGATGACTTATGACAACCTACATATCCAATACTCTAAGGATGCAAATTAATCTCAGATTGTTTGTCCACATAGAATGAATATGCAATTATGATCTCTTGACTATGTTTATGTAGATAACTAATGGCTTTGATACTTGAAAATGATATATCTTAAATTTGTTTATAGGGCTCTTGACTAGAATTATGGTTGTTCCTTGTGAATGATTCATAATTTACGTTGGATATGGATTATCTTATTAATGTGTTTAAGCATATAAGATTTAAGCAAGTCAATAGAAGGTACCCTTAATAAATGAAACTTAACAGGTATTTATAGGATAACTTTTTAACAATTTACTCTAGCTAACCTTATGAAACATACAAGATGACACATAATATTGATTTTAATTTTAGAAACTAGATGTTATTTGACATGTTAGAGGACCCTTATAACTTGAAATGGGTGCTTTATGATGGATTCAGACCAATCCAAGAGAATTGGGGACACATATTTTTAACCAAAGATAGTCTAATGGTGATTTTAGAAAGCTTTAACATTTCACATTGAATGTTCTATGTAGTCATAATAATAAACAAATGTTATATAGTGCATATAGAGAAATGGATTATAGGAATGTCAAATAGGGATCATGTATGTTAGAAGAAGTCTTGTGGTTTGGAATGTGTCAAGAATAAAAAATGTCAAGTACATATGACCACATTTATGTGTATATAAGAAAATAGTAAAATATTTAAAATAAAATGATAGAATCAATTTTTATAATTTATTATTAGTTTAGTAGGATTATTTATATTTTATAATACTTTAAAGAAAAATGTGGGATAAATTCATTAGTTTTTAAAAAATTTAGTTCTTGATAAAATACATGTGGATGTCTTGATCAATATGACAGTTCTATTTTCAAAATGATATTTAGTTATTTTGTGTAATTTTAAAAATTACTTAATAGGATTTTCATGGGAGTTGATCATGTTTTTAATTATTTTTTAGATATATATACTTATTTTATTAATATTTATTAAATTATGTTAATATATTTTTCTCTCTCACACACATATTTGATAGCAGTTACTATATATATATACACATTTTATTTTTATGGTGGTTTTATATATTATTTTCTTTGTTATAAATGGTTTTTTAGTTTAATTTTATTAAAATAATAAATATAAGTTTATATGTGGACACTAATATATGATAAGCATTGATTTATTTTTATATATTGAATTATTTTTCAGTGTATTTTTATATATTTTATAAAGAATATTACATGTAATGGTAAAATGAGGGTAAGTTTGATTTAATAATTTATAATTTTATCAAAAAAATATAAAATAAAATGACCTAAATATTTGTATTATTTCCCCTCATTTGACAGGGGCATTATTTTTTACACACTCCCATTGATCAATACAAAAAGGTGGTAATTATCACGGACATGTATGAAAGAGACGTAAGTGGGACTAAAATGAAAATATCCCACTAGTGGTGAGAGAGTCAACAAAACAAGGCCATGTTAATATTGATTGTGTGCACAAGACTGGATCAATAGAGTTGATCCCTATCATGGACTATAGTTTTCATTATGGGGTTAAATAAAGGTAAACCCCCACATTAATTATGTGCATGGAATTGGGTATCCAAAATGGGTAGTTAAATGGAAATATTTTTGTTGGAAAACAAAGATTATGCACCTACATGGATTACATATGAATCCTATACTCAAAATATTTAGGTGATAAATAAACCATAAATTATAGAATTAAAGTCTAATTCATAAATAATTTATAAATTTTAACCTATAAGTGGTAAAATAATTGAAACTAAAACATGTATTCACATTTTTTTTTAAACATACTACATAACCAACAACCCCCCTGCCAACACTATTCCATCTTTGCACTTTTTATAGTGTCATATAGTATTTTTTTCAAACCCTTAATTTTAATGTTATATATGTTCATGTACTTTACACACACACACACACACACACACACACACACACACACACACACACACACACACACACACACACACACACACACACACACACACACACACACACACACACACACACACACACACACACACACACACACACACACACACACACACACACCTCCCTGCGCCCCGCCCCTTCACCCCCCCTGCCAACACTATTCCATCTTTGCACTTTTTATAGTGTCATATAGTATTTTTTTCAAACCCTTAATTTTAATGTTATATATGTTCATGTACTTTACACACACACACAGACACACACACACACACACACACACACACACACACACACACACACACACACACACACACACACACACACACACACACACACACACACACAGACACACACACACACACACACACACACACACACACACACACACACACGTCCGCATGCATGTACCCACCCACAAAATATATCTTTTGATGAGAATCTATTATTTAAATAAATAAAAATTTAATCCACACACAAAAAGATAAATAATGTATATTTTCATTATCCCCTAGCCTAAAAACTTCTAAAAATCTATAATAAGCTTTATTTCATTGTATATAATATGATGCCTTGTTTTGTATCTTATATATTTTTCAAATATTTTTAAATGGATTAAAATATACCTGAATAAATATATCAATGTATATTTCAATAAAAATATGACATATAAAGAATTTTAAAAAAAAAAGATAAAAACATTAATCTAGTCGAACTATTAAAAAAAAAATAGTTTTATAAAGAGAAGAGATTTATCTATGCCTTAATCATTTTTCATGAAATAGCTTGATGAAATAGTTAATTTCTATCATAGTATTTTTTTTTTCATTTTGAATATAAAATGTGTATTTTAATATGTATTTGTACGCCTATGCCTTTCACTTAAAATTATAGGAAAAGTTATATCAAAGGGTTTCAAATTTAACAGAATTAGAGTGCATACACACTATAACATATTTTTGCAATAATGTGTGTGAATTATAGAATATAAGTGATTTAATGAATGCATAATATAACACATAAATATTATCAATTTTATATAAATTAGAGTGTTTTTAAGTCATACACATGTAAGGATTAAATCATACTAATACTTCATAAAATAAACATTTAAATACCTAATATATAAATGTA
The DNA here is from genome assembly GCA_037957365.1 of Torreya grandis. Taxonomy (NCBI): domain Eukaryota; kingdom Viridiplantae; phylum Streptophyta; class Pinopsida; order Cupressales; family Taxaceae; genus Torreya; species Torreya grandis. Next base: position 369,890 of record JARHVA010008285.1, on the reverse strand, counting down.
TAAAAATAAAAATATAATTATATGTTACTTTTATACTATTGTACTTATATTTTTACATTTATATTCTTATACTTTAAATTAATCATTTTTTTAAAATGAAAATAAAATGGAGCCACTCTACATCTTCTTGGATTAATCTCCAAGCATCAACAAATTTATTTTAAGATTTTCTTTTTAAATTCTAATCCATCTAGTACTTGGTTATTTTAAGGATTTAAATATTGAATATAAGGTTTTTAGAGACTAACTATTGTACTTGGTTTCCATTTTAGCTAAACCAATAGCTATATTATAGGATGTAGGGCATTTCAAATTGATTTTAAGATTTCTTTTGGATTTATAGTTGTCCCAATATTTTATTTTAAATACATAACATATATAAAATATAGGAAGAGTTTTAGTAATATTTGAACATTAATTTATATACAAATTATTCACATGCATCTTAATTCAACACTTATCCGCTATGGATCTTGATTGGATTAAATTATTTCCCTTATTATTGCATTTAATTTATTGGTGAAATAAAACATGTAAGAAGATTAAATTTATTTTTGATTTGGGATAATAAAATAAAATTGGGATTATAGGGACCAATTAATATTACTTATTCTTCATACGGACACCTTGTTTCTGCCACCTTAGTGTCACCACTAATCCACTATAATTTAATCCATTACCCTAATCCAATATAATTAATTTTTCTACTAAACTAACATAACAACACTAATAAATAAATTTCACCATGTTAATAGAATTTAACCCCATTTTAATCCTACTAAAATAATCCATGAATTATTAATTTAAGTAAATAATTATTAGTTAATTTCCATGTATAATTCCATGGTTCCCTAAAAAAATATCTAGTTGTGTAAAATGGAAAACACCATGTGTCTCATATAAAAAAACATGAATTACCATAATAGGTAACTTATATTTGATGGTGTTTTTTTTATCTCTATATTCTAGGCACATATTCCATGTTTCATCATTCTTACAAAATATAAAAATATATACTATAGGCACATCTTTGTTTCTAGGTAGATAAAAAATTTACTCTACCATATGAGCCTTGAGAATATATTCAAATATAATATATGCACTAAACATGTGTACCTCACATTCAATGTGGTCATTGAGATCTCCAATAAATACACACCCACCCACAAAGATATCTTTTGATGAGAATTTATTATTTAAATAAATAAAAATTTAATCCACACACAAAAAGGTAAATAATGTATATTTTAGTTATCCCCTAGCCTAACAACTTTTAAAAATCTATAATAAGCTTTATTTCATTGTATATAATATGATGCCTTGTTTTGTATCTTATATATTTTTCAACTCTTTTTAAATGGATTAAAATATATCTAAATAAATATATAAATTTATATTTCAATCAAAATATGACATATAAAGAATTTTTAAAAAAAAAAATGATATAAACATTAAACTAGTCAAACTATTAAAAAATAATATAGTTTTATAAAAAGAAGAGATTTATCTGTCTTAGTCATTTTTGATAAAATATCTTTATGAAATAGTTAACTTTTATCATAGTATAATTTTTTGCATTTTGAATATAAAATGTGTATTTTAATATGTATTTGTATGCCTATGCCTTTCACTTAAAAATATAGGAAAAGTTAGATCAAAGGGTTTCAAATTCAATAGACTTAGAGTGCATACATGCTATAACATATTTTTGCAATAATGTGTGTAAATTATAGCATATAAGTGATTTAATGAATTTATAATATAACATGTAAATATTATCAATTTTATATAAATTAGAGTGTTCCTAAGTCATACACATGCAAGGATTAAATCATACTAATATTTCATAAAATAAACATTTAAATACCTAATATATAAAAGTATAAAAATAAAAATATAATTATATGTTACTTTTATACTATTGTACTTATATTTTTACATTTATATTCTTATACTCTAAATTAATCATTTTTTTAAAATTAAAATAAAATTGAGCCACTCTGCATCTTCTTGGATTAATCTCCAAGCATCAAAAAAATTATTTTAAGATTTTATTTTTAAATTCTAATCCATCTAGTACTTGGTTATTTTAAGGATTTAAATATTGAATATAAGGTTTCTAGAGAGCAACTATTGTACTTGGTTTCCATTTTAGCTAAACCAATGGTTATATTATAGGATGTAAGGCATTTCGATTTGATTTTAAGATTTATTTTGGATTTAGAGTTGTCCCAAAATTTTACTTTAAATACATAACATATATAAAATATAGGAAGAGTTTTATTAATATTTGAACATTAATTTATATACAAATTATTCACATGGATCTTAAGTCAACAGGTATCTGCTATGTAGCTTGATTGGATTAAATTCTTTCCCTTATTATTGCATTTAATGTATTGGTGAAATAAAACATGTAAGAAGATTCAAATTATTTTTTATTTGGGATAGTTCAATAAAATTGGGATAATATGGACCAATTAATGTTACTCATTCTTCATATAGACACCTTGTTTTTGCCACCTTAGTGTCACCACTAATCCACTATAATTTAATCCATCACCCTAATCCAATATAATTATTTTTCTACTAAACTAACATAACAACACTAATAAATGAATTTCACCATGTTAATATCATTTAACCCCATTTCAATCCTACTAAAACTATCCATGAATTATTAATTAAATTAGATAGTTATTAATTAATTTCCATATATAATTCCATGGTTCCCTAAAAAAATATCTAGTTTTGTAAAATGAACAACACGATGTGTCTCATATAAAAAAACATGAATTACCATAATAGGTAACTTATATTTGATGGTGTTTTTTTTGGATCTCTATATTCTAGGCACATTCTCCATGTTTCATCATTCTTACAAAATATAAAAATATATACTCTAGGCACATCTTTGTTTCTATGTAGATAAAAAATTTAGTCTACCATATGAGCCTTGAGAATATATTCAAATATAATATATGTACTAAACATGTGTACCTCACATTTAATGTAAGTCATTTCGGTGGTCTTTAGGAATGTTATCCACAAATAATGAGAGGATTATGAATTAATGAGTATAATAAATGACTTGTCCTATTTATTTCAACTTTTTGTGTTGATTGAGGTGGTTATAACTCACACTATTTTTATAACATAGTTGTAGCTCCTTCCTATAATCATACCATGTGATATTTATAACCCCTTTTTTTAGGATATAACCATCAATACAAAATGAATTAATTTGGTTCTAATTATAGGGATTCCAATTAAAAAATTTAGCCATATGGAATCTAGTGTATATAAAAAAAAGTCTCCATTTGGTTGATCTAGGTGACTAGACCCTTCCCATCAATCTTTCACTTTTTAACTTTTGGCATCGTGTTCATCATTTGTGAGGTACTTAGATTTGGATTCAGATAGATAAAATATACACTATGGTTTGGTTATGAAATGGTGATATGTGTTTATTGAAATATATTTCAAGTTTATCATCATATCCACTAAGGTAGCCTATACGATCTTCATTTTATAATGTAGCCCTTGCACATTAGATTATATGTCATGAACATCATACATAAGTTGAATTACTTTATGATATTTCTTAAAAAATCATAGAACATATGATGCAATAACACCCCCTTCTAAATACATATATTATTTACGAATAAATTTTTCCAGAGTTGAACACCCTTACCTCAGCCCCCATTTTGTGGTTGTGCCATAACAAGGATTTATAATGTTGATTTAGATTGTCACCTTTGGCCAAATTTTTTTTGTGTTTGTTTGCACTAATGTCAAACTCAAATCATAAATTTAATATAATAAACCATTACTATATTTTGTTTAAATTTTCAAAAATGTAAATAACTTTGAAATTTACATTAAAATTTAACCACTACAGTAAATATATGGAAAACCCTATATTGATAATAACTTGATCAAAATGGACCCCCAAACCCTAATTTTTTACTTACATGTCTTTGAGTTATCCTACAATTAAAGTAATAAAATTGAATATGAATTCAAAACTAATTTTGAGATATAATTGATTATATACCCACTAGGTTTCACACACTCAATGACCCAAATCAATGTTCTTATACCATGTGAAAGGAAATTAATTTACCAAATAAGAATAATAATAGAAAAAGATTACAATATTAATAAAATAAAGTATAATATATGAGAAAATAATGAGTCACTTTTGAGGGGAAACCTCCACAACCTTATAATAATAACATAATTCACATTATGATGCTCAATTACTAATCCTTACCTCCTATTTATAGTATTCTTAGGCTATGGGCACTCTATATGCTGACATATCTAATAAAATTAGATCTTAGAGAAATGAAATATGATAAAGAAGACATTATGTAAGCCACATTTGTAATAAAAATATCCCAACACATGCTATATATGAAAGTCATAACAAAATCACATTAATTGGTTGTAATAAGGGTCATATATCTATATTCACAACTTACATACCTAGTTAAATCAATTACTTGATAGGTTCCATTAAGAGCTAACTCGGGGTTAATGGATCATGAGTAGAAACTAAATGGTCATATCCCCTTGATTAATTTCATCATATTATGGCTAATCATGACTAAATTTATACAATTTAGGTGTAATTGGGTTTATGGGGTCCAAATAGCCCTAATTACACAACTTATTCTCTGTATAAATAGATTATTTGAATTAGGTGAGTAATTTTGGCTAATAAATACCAATGAATAATAAAAATAAAATAATATTATGTCATACTAAGAATACACCAACTACAAAAAAAAGTGATAAAAATATGTAACACAATCTAAATGATTTGAATAATATGGATACAATACATCTTTATATGTATATATATATATATATATATATATATATATATATATATATATATATATATATATATATATATATATATATATATATATATATATATATATATATATATATATATATATATATATAAAACCATGTTTAAAAATTTTGGCTAAAGAAACTCATATTCTTTAGGAGTGATATTGAGCACGGTAGTGTCATTTTAGTACCAATAACTTCTACACACAAAAATTCTTTAGTATTGTGTAGATTGACATCAATTGTACACATGGTCAAATTTGTTACTTAACTGATCACAGTTGACTAAATTTATTAAGTCCCTAGTTATGATTGGTATGATAAATGAATTTTTTTTGTGTGAATCACCCACAATCATTGTCATTTGTCATTTTAAGTGTTTTCAAGTCATAAGTCGACACAAATTAAACTTAAAATGGACAAAAATAGATGTGAACATAATAATGAAGGTGGATTTTGGTTAGAGTGTATAAAAATAAGAATTGTTTCTCATTATTTCAATTTCATAGGCATTTAGTGGAATGATTTTTACTTATAAATGCTCAAAACACATGTGAGTGAATAAATGAATGTGGATATGGGGAAATATCATAAAAAATGATAATTTATTTTACTTAGTTCAACAAGTCATCTTGTAATACATAAATCACATATTAAGGTGTGAATGATACATAATTGAGATACAAATTACTCCAATCATATTTTTTATCCTAAAATCACCATAATCTTCTCATATCATCCATGAAAGTGCCTAAAATTTTATACAATTTACCTAATCACTATAGACATCCAATTTTTATCATGATTGTGTTAAAATAGCAAATCCAAATGATATTATGTAACACCACACAATCTAGACCAAAATTACTAAAATAATCATATTCAACCACACATGTCACATGCACATGCTGATTCTCACCTATTGATTCCTAATTGAGGTAAGGAATTTAAAAAAATCATTATACTTTCCCAATTTACTTTGATTTAGATTATGACCACACAAAATGATGTCCTGAGTAATTCAAAACTTCCAATTTAGTTGTACACATCATGTGCATGTGTCAATTCATGTCTATAATTCTCTAACTAATATATTACCCTATTCATAAGTAACATATTCTTATGGTTATACTTCAATAAAATTATGACTTAGTAAAATGAAATTTGTGACCAGGTTGATTAAACATGCAACAAATTTCCAAAGAATTGTAGAAAACTAATTAAAATCATTTACAAAAATCAAAACAAAATTAGAAGCTTAAGTGGAAATTCCATTAAATTTGTTGAATATATATTTATTAAAAATTTATTATTCAATTCTACATCATCCCATGACATCATTAGAGGGGTGTCATCTATAAGCCATTAATGGATGAAAATATCAGGATTAAGCTCTCCCATGCCTCATAAACTCCCCATTATTCTAAATATTAATGACTATATTGATTTCTTGTCCCTCTAATATTGAATCAATACATGCACACACATCTTGATCTCAAGATGGATAGTCATGGTTGATATTAATTTTTTTATAAAAGTTAAAAATAAGTGAGCTAAGACCATAAATGGTATGCTATTTGTGTAAATTTATTATGCAGAATTACCTTCATCAAGATATTTTTGTGCAAACTTATTAAGAAAAAATAACTTCAATTAATATTAAATAATGTAGTGTCATTATGCAAAAATTGTACTATAGAAGCTTCATTCACAAACCCAATTAAACCAAATTTAAGAACTAAATCCATTGGTGAACTGAGAGATGATGAAGGCTCATGTTACACATCATCAATGAAGACATGGAGCACCAAATATGGGGTATAACATGGTTATTGATCACCTTAGAATGAGAATAGCTACATGGAAGGTAAAGCTTGTCTTACTTTAATATTTAGTTATTTCAATTCATTAGCTCCACCCTTTGAGGGAGTAGGCATAACATGTTAGTTATTTATGCTTATTTTAAGATTTCTTGACTAATGCATGAGCTAAATTATTTTGTAATACTATTTTCATTATGACATTCTTAGATGGATTGCACATCTCACACATCATTTAATCCCTAATAATTATCACTTAGACCTACTTTTAAGGCTATTTTTGTCCTCTATTTCTTATAACTTTTGTGTTTTATGACTTCTAGATGGAAAGGCGTAATTGATCTATAATAGATGAATTCTTCTTGAACATCAAAAAAATTCTCTGTGTAATGATGCGATTATCCTAGGCAATATTTATTTTTATTATGTAAATGGTGAAATTGGATTTTGTGTTTTTCTATCTGTCTATGTGTTTTAAAAAGGTGGCAAATTTGACCTAAATATTGGCATATTCAACCTATGGAATGATGATGTTGTCTAAATATCAGTGAGAACATCTTGAATGAAACCTATAGGTAACTTCTATATTTGTCATTTTATCATTTCAGTGAGATCACTATGTTTATCAGTTAGATCACCTTGATAATTGGTGATATCATCCTACTAATCAGTGGGATTGCCAGATAGTGTGTTTGATTATCTATGTAATAGTGGGATTATCTTGTTGAATGACAATAATGATCTATAAAATGGTGAGTTTGATCTACATAATGATGAGAGCACTTTGTGTCTAAAATTTAGAGAGTTAAAACAAAAAAGTTCAATGTTTATTTTAATATCATATACCCCTTTATTGGATTACTAGATCTTTATTTTGCAAAATTAAAACACTTAGTTTATATTTTAAAATAAACAAAGGAAAATTTCACTTCTTATTTCATTTGGTGTTTCAAAATGAACCCAAACTTTAGATAAGTTCTCTTAAGAAATTTTGCCTTTTGATTTTTGTCTTGATGTGTGTTTGTTTCTCAAACCAAGTGTGGAATGTATGCTCTCCCCCATCCACTTTAGGGAACTTAGGTGATAAAAAATGCTTTGATATTTTATTTTATCACTTGATCCAATCATAGAAGGAATATTGATAAGGTACTCCCCAAACTTTGAGTGATTTAGGTGATCCCAAAAAGACCTTAAAATTTTATAATTTTTATTGCTTACATCTTAGCCTATGGGCGGGACTTCATAGGCCATTTTCCATGGAGTACTATTATTCCCATTTCATGAAAAGTTATTTTTTAGGATAGGACATACATTTTGGTTCTTTTATTGTTCTTGTTTACTTGAATTATCTTTTGAGTCTAAAACTTGTTTGTGTGTAACCAAAAAATTCATAAAAAGCTAAACACTTGTCATACACCATTTATTTTGAATAAAGAGATTTTATGCGAGTCAAATTTAAAATATTTTTAGCCTTATTTAAAAATAAATAAAATCCTTTATGTTTGTATTTTCAAAGTGCATCCTTATGTTGTTGATATGAGTCTAGACTATCCATTAGTTTGTAAATATAATTTCCTTTTTAATCCAGATTTTAATTCTTTTCTTTCTAGCTTCTAATTCAAAATATGATTGGTATACACTGGAGTCTTGCCTACAACTTGGTCTTGGTTGGTTCACCTTTTGAAATTAGTTTTTGTAACTTGGGTGAGATTTTTTTAGTTTGAAGGACATTATCTAGAATTTTCCTCATTCTATTATTATTTTTGACTTAGATTATCTTTCATTCACTTGCACTTTAAGTTTCTTGACTATTCTACCTTATTTACCATGTGGTGTCATTTTGCTACCCTTTTTTTTGGCTTTATACTTAGGAGTTATTGTGTTAGTTGACATCTTGATATTCTTAGTTTTTGTCTCAATCTTATTGATCCAAAATGTCTTCTTAAAAATTATCTATCCATCAACCACCATAGCTATGCTTATTTTTATATAGTATTGACATACTATGTACCTAAATTTTATTATGCTAGCATGCACTCTAGGTTCCAAGATTATATTACCCTATTCTATGTTGATGATTTCAACCAACCTATGTTGGGTGATTTCATAACCCATTTATTCTAATTATGTGTCCCTAAGACATTTATTTTATAATTATTAATATAATTACACCTTGTGTTTATTTGATTGAATAATCTAAAACAACTTTTAGAATGTTTCCAAACCACATTCCACATATTTCACAAATGTATAAAACTATGTTTAAACATGTAAAGGTATACTCATAATGGGATCTCTTATAGCCTAATTATGAGGAAGAACATTGTTATGATGGATAAAAACACTCCATCATGTTTGATGATATCCTAACGATGGTAGGATTTGAACACAGTTACTATGAACAATCTATAGAGGAAAAAGATTAATCCCTCCTTAGGTTAATTGAATCACATGCTAAAATACCACCAAATTTCCCAATGGAGCAATTTCACACTCTTATTCGAGTAGAGGAGTAATAACTAGAGAATCCTCCTACTCATGTGATAAAATCCTACATTGCTTCTATGCATAAGGGAAAATAATAACTTATAGAGCCTTCTTCAAATAATCAAGATATTGATACCAAGTTCCATAAAGTCAGTGAACATTATGCTAACCAAATTATTATAGACCTAACAACATTTCTAGATGTGACTTCATTTGAAAATACCACTTTTAGGGAGCAAGAGAAAATAATAGACCAAAAAGCCTTAGTCAATCCTACATTTATGGTATCCCTTTATGGATTCTTCTAAACAAAATAAACCTATATATTATTTACAACACATTTCACCTTATAGAAATCATTATTTTTCAACCATTAGAAGACTCTTGCCCCTTCACAATAACAAGGAACTAAAGACACATCAAAAATTAGGGTTTTTTTACATAATACTTTAGCAAGTTCATCTCAACTATAACATGTTTGCCTTAAAAAATAGTAATATAACTACCCTTTGGTGAGCTAAAACCATGTACCCCAAAGCTAGTAGATTACATATTCCTCTTAGTAACAGATTTTAAGGAATTTGTATCAAGTACTTAGGAATCAACATTAGACCTACTCCAATCAAAGAGTAAACCAAAACCAAAATTTTGGCCAAAGGATTCATATCCCTAATAGGAACACACAATAGGGTTAAATTTCATCCAAACAAATTATATTCCACCAACAAATACACCAAACATGTAAGAGTGGAAATCGATGATGGAAATAGTCTCAAGGTTTGAGATAGGCAACCAAATAATGAAATACAAGTTTGAAGGGATATATCCTTATTTGTTTGACTTAAGAATTATGGAAGTTACCTTTCCACCTCATTTGGAGGCACCTAAATTTGTAAAATATAAAGCGAAGGGTGACCCTCTAAAACACACTCAAGCCATTTATATACTATGTTAAGAGGTAGCCTAAATTAATGTTTATTTGCTCCACTTATTTTGATGTAGTTTAGTTGGATAAACTTTAGATTGTATCCTCAAATTTCCTACAAGATTTGGGATAGATTGGAATGAACTATTAGAAAAGTATTTTAGCCATTTATCTTATAACATTGAGAATGAGTTAACAACAGTTAAATTATGCAAAGCAAAATAAAAATATGGATAAATCTTCAAAAGATACATATAATGGCAGAGAGCACTAGCTAGTGTCTTTCATCACAACATGACAGATTAGTATTTGGGTGGAATATTTGTATAAAATCTATAACATAAGGTGGATCATAATTTTCAACTCATGTGTGCCAACTAATTTAAGGAGATCATTGGCAAAGGTGTGCAGATTGGAAGGCATTTATTCCCAGAGGCCTTCTAAAACTTATTCATGGGTTCAAACATCTAATCATACCCAACCACCTATTCAAAATTACTATTACAAAAAAAACTAAGGTTTTTACCAAGAATAATAAAATGGTGGGCAATGGATTGATAGAATCAAGTCATGTGCAAATGGTTCTAGATTCGAAAATTCTAAATATATAACCAGCCTAACCTAATCCTCAACTAGTTTTTAAAAGGCTCCTTCATGTAGGGTATTTAATAAGTATTAATCATTTAGTAAACTAGGATAACCTATTGTGATGGTATTCTAGAAGTTAGTGGTAGCTAATTTTATTATGAGGTTGGTGCCAAATTTATTCCCTAAATATCAACCTAAACTTGATTATTATCAGGAAGATGATTTTTTAAATTTCCATCATATTATCAGCCATGACATTTACTAATGCATATAATTAAGGCATATTATTTAAGACATGATTGAAAGTGGATAAATTGATTTGAAATAAATAGATTATGGAACACAAATCAAGATATGGGCATCTACAAATACCAATTTACCAAACATAATTCGAAGAAGCCAAGGAACAATCATAATCATGGTCGGGACCAATGTCAGTGAGGATAAGGCAAGAAACCTAATCAAAATATTCATAATCAGGGTCATAATACCCAAACTAACAACCTAGGTTATAACACAATGCCATATGATTTTATTAACACCATGAGACATGTTTCTATAACTCATGTTTCCACCATTACAATAAAAACCCATAAGCCATCCAATATTTCTAAAAGTATTTGTCCCCCTGTTTTAAGGTTGACACCCTCTTGTTCAAGTAATATCAAACCTGATTCAAGTAATTAAATTTCATATTAGTCTCTTTGAGTTACTACTTATAGACCTTCACCTCCTTTTTATAATTGTAATGACTCCTTATCAACTCAAATTTGCATAATCACAAATAGACACCCATGAGTTACTCTTTAAGGCCCTTTATCTTATTCCAGTATTGATCCAAATTTCAACCCTATGGATTATACTTATCCTAATTATAATCACTTCATGCCAACTAAAAATTATGAAATCAAAAATAGATGCTTGTGAGTCACCCTCCAAAGGCCTTTGCCTTCTTCCAACACTAAACCAAATTTGAACACTATGCCTTTTGATCCTACACTCAACACTATAATGGCCAAGGATAAATCCTCCCATCCTTCCATTGGTAATTTATATAGTATTCTAGATCATCTTAGTAAAATGTCTACTTATATTTTTATCTTAGATCTCTTGTACACATCATAAGTCCACAAAATTATATTAAGTGACTTCCTGAAATAGTCCACCATTCCCAAAGATATCAACGCTAACTAATTTTAGAAACTTATAGGACATTTATCTCTACGCTAAAAAATTACATTTGATCAGAGAAATATGCCTTCCCTTGGTCCAGGCAATAGTAACCCATTGTACATTTAAGTTATTATCATTATCTATAAGATGAAGTAGGTTCTTATAGATAATGTTTTAGGGCTGAACATAGTATCACTAAAATTGATACCATGGTTGGGATACACCATAAAAGATATGCAGCCCAAGATAATCATGATGAAAACATATGATAATATGAAAAGAGAATCTTTAGGGACAATTTGTTTACCAATCATTGTTGGCCTTGTGACCCATGATACTCTATGCCATGTTGTGGACATTGAGCTACCTTATATGTACTTATTTTCCATCTTTGGATCCATAAAGTATGCACTGTCCCTTCCACCTTGTATCACTACCTTAAATTCCCCCATTTGAGAATTTATGTCACCATTTATGTTGATATGCAGCTCTATCAATGTTGTAAAAATCTAGAAGCTGAATATTGCAATTATAACTACTATCCTAGATCTAAATTTTTAGAAAAATGAATAAATTAATTGTTTTTGATCCACCCAAATTTAATTATATTGACCCTAGTTACCTTGCTTCTACTTTAACTGATCCATTTCCTGCAGCATTTGAAAACTATCTCACTATCAAGGATGCAAGAATTTAGACAAACCATTTGAAATATGCATTTAATAATATCAAATTTCATAAATATCTTATGTCCTATAAAAGACCTAACACTTCCTACATCCATTTCAGGCACAATAGGAGTTGGTAGAAGAAGAACACATAGAAACCACCTATGGTATTTATAACAGTAAGTTTATTAAATCAAGATCAGCAAGCCTTTACTGAAGGATATTGGTTATATGATAATGGCCTTTCTAATTATTTTTAAAATTATAAGTACCCTATCCATAATCATATTATTGTTAACTTTTATTATATAGGTAAAGGTCTAGTGCCACATGAGCAAAGAATTCTTGAACCCTTATCTATAAGCAAGCCTACTATCAATTATGGTCTAAGATTTATACCACCTGGGGGTGATCTCGTGTATTTTGACTATGATTCATATTTGTTGATTGATGAAAAAAATCTTGGTAGTGACATAACATCCTATTATAGCACTTGTGATGAGGTACTTAACACTAATTAATTTAACTTCAATTCCATTATGACTATCACACCCATTATCCATTTACCCTTTAATATCTTGACTTTATGAATTGAGACAATTTTTTTTTGTTATACCCCTCAATGAATTTCAAAATAAGGAGTTTATTAATGAGTACATGGGAATCAACTATATATTACCAATTAGCAATCATAAATAAGTCTTTGACTTCTCCTTAGTCTCTATCACCTACTTTGGAAAGTAGGTAAACTTTCTTGGTGATATAAAAGATATAATGTTGAGATCCTTAAGTGAAAACCTCTTTGAATCAATCACTGGTTTGGTAAAAATAAAATAAAAAGATAATCCCTTGAGTGAAATCCCCTTTCAAGAATTCTTAGATGGGGAAGTTTGCTTACCTCCATAAGAAGCACAGTGTCCACCAAGTCCTAACTCTATAGCCAATGCTAGTATCACCTTTGAATAACATAAATTCTTTGAGTATCTTACTTTCAACTTTAAATAGATATTTAATAATTGGCCATTACCTGAATAGGTAGACTCAAATTCCTCTCACTATCTAGAGCTTTATGTCTCACAACCAGAAGCTGAAGTAGAAGAAGAAGATCAAGATCAAATATTGCCTACTATTTTAAAATATGGTTCTACATTCCTTGTCATAAATACCATTGAAGTAAACCTGTGAACCTATGAAGATATTGAAATTGTTTGTCTTATACCATCCCTCATTGATGGAGAGCATGATTATATTGTCAGTATTTTAAGGTTTATTTGATATATTTGCATGAGCTTATTAAGATGTGTCAAGTCTAAACCCCAACATGGTCATACATCACCTTATTATACATCCATATGCTAAACTAGTTGAGAAAAACTAAGAAAAATACCCCCACACAATGTTATTTTAGTGAATTAGGAGCTAGAAACATTATTGGGAGCTAGATTCATCAGACCACTAGACTATTCTGAATGGATATTAAATGTAGTCTAATTAAGCAAAAATCCATAAGGTATATATGTTTATACTAATTTTTGAGATATCAACAAAGCATGTCCTAAAAATGATTTTCCTCTACCCAACATCTACATGATTATCAACTCAACTAGTAGGTATGAGATGTTGTCCCTCATGGATGGCTTCTCTAGATATAATCATATTAAGATATCTCTAGAGGACTATCATAAACTATATTCACCACATCATGGGTAATATTATATTACCAAGTCATGCCTTTTGGCTTGAGTAACAGTTATACCACCTATCAATGTGCCATGACTATCATCTTCCATGACATGATGCACGATATAGTTGAGGACTATGTTAATGATATTCTAGTAAAATCAAGAACATGGGCTAGATTTTTTGACATTCTATGAAGAATGTTTGAGAGCCTTCATGAGTATAAGGTTTATCTAAATTCTAAGAAGCATGTCTTTGATGTTACTTTAGGAAAATTACTAGGATTAATTACATCATAGAGAGGGATTTAAGTGGATCCTTCTAAGGTCATGACCATCATGGAAATGCCTACATATTCTAATATAAAATAGATCTATAACTTGAAGGGAAATATCTATTCTATTTGCATGTTTATATCATAGCTAGCCAACAAGTGTCATCCTTTCATGTACCTCATGAAGAAGGGTATCACTTTTCAATGGGATATAGAATGTCAGCAAGCATTTACTAGACTCAAGTCATACTTGGCCAACCCACTAGTCTTGAGACCAACAACCCCTAGATAACCCTTGGTTTATTACATATCATCCACAAAACATGCACTCAGGGCACTCTCAACCCAACATGATGACCAAGATAAAGATAATCTGATATATTATTTGAGAAAAAGAAATGTCCCATACAAGCATACTTATACACCTATTGAGAAGGCTTGTTTGGAAATGGTGTTCACTTCCAAAAGTTGAGGCACTACATACTTGAATAATAAAACTATTGCTATTTCTAAAGTAGATACTCTCAAATATTAATTTTCTAGAAATGGACCAAAATTATTTCTACCAAAGTCACATCTTATATCTCATGACAACTATACCACTGCGAAAACAAAAATCAGAACACATTTTGAATTTGAAGAATTTTGGTATTATCAATGACACATTTATTTGATCAACAATGTAAGTTTTATAATAATAAAAACCTAATGCAAAATTGTTAATAATGCTTGAAGTACTGGTTGATTAATGATAAGAAAATGCATGGAACTCAATTCTATGTTTTCAATTTTTAAATTAACTTGTAAATCTTTAGGTAAATTTGGTTTCTTGACATATATATAATCTTTCCATGAAATCTTAGGAAAATTGAGCTTTAATGATGGACCAATAATAGTCTATTGTAAATTTCTAATATTTTTTTTAAAGTGGCTTATAGGGTACGTTTATGCCCTTATTAAATTCAAATATTGTGAAATATAGCTAACTAAGCAAAAAATTATAATAATGTCATTGAACATAAAGGCAAAAAAGAGAACAACATGTTTTTTTATTAAGGGTAATCACTTTTGAGCCAGATCTATGAACCATAAGTGAGGTTGTTGATAGGTGCCACATCTTGATATAATGGAGAAAGAATATATTATAATGAAGGTACATGAGGAACATCTCTCCTAGCAAAAACCAAGAAATGAAATGGGAAGCTAACACAACTAATAAAGACAACTGCAAGTGGTTTTGATATGGTCTCACCAACCTGAAACAAAATAGAAAGGGAAGGCAAGCCCACACAATGAAACCATTGTTGAATCACAACAATAAAACAATAAAAACACAAGAAAAAGATACAAAACAATAAGGAAAAAGTTTTCCAAAACATAATAAGATATTATAACCCAACAAGAACTACCAAAATATTATTCTAAGATTCCTATGGAACTTTTTGACATGCCAATAGAATTTAATTCTATACAGGGTTTACTAGTTCTTCCATTCTTCTTTCCATGTACCGTAGTCCAACCCTTCTTATCACCAAATTAAAATTTTGATGGGAAATGAATAACAATCTTGATTTGAGTAGTCTCCTTTAATCTACTTTTCAAATAATATTTAGAGGTGAGCATTTATCTTCAGAAGTGGAGCATGTGGAAATGACATCTTGTAACAATACAACTTTATGTTTTGCAAGTTCTGAGTGAATCTGCCATAAATATATGACTTGAAAATGAGTCTTTATGCCAAGTGGCATCCTTATTTTTGAGGTACTTAAATCTTTGGCTAAATGGCCCATCTCATAAAAACTACATCAACGAAAAGGCATGCCCTCATAGTTAATGGGTTGGGTCTGAGAACCATAAATGATTTTCATCTCAATTTTTTCAGGTAGTTCTTTAGAGCAGTCAATATTTACCAAGATTCTAGCATAGGTAGTATGAGTACATTGGGAAGAGGTATGGTTAGCTCTTTGAAATTCACCTAAGGTATTCCCTATTACATTAAGATAACTATTTGACCAAAACTGAAGTGGTAGGTGAGGGAGATAGACCTAGATGGGTAATAATTGAAGGGTTTAGTGATTGGATTGAAGTTAAGAAACTGAGGTTTCATCAATAATGGATGATGCACAAAACTCCAATGACTATATTAGATTTATTTTGAGTTTTCAACGCAAGAAAAAACCACGCTAAAAAAGATTTCAGGTAAATGCCTACCCTACCTTTCATGAACATAAGTGATTGTTCATCAATCCAAGAATGGAGGTCCAAAAGTAAGAGCATCAATCTGCAAAGAGCACAACATGTTGAATGTTTATAGAATAAGTATTTTTATCCCCATTTTTATATCCATTAAATGAGACAAATACCTACCCTACCTTTTATAAATGGAAGTAACTGTTCAGCAATCCAAGCATGGAGATCTGAAAGTAAGAGTAGTAAATCTGCAAGGAGCACAACATGTTGAATGTTTATAGATTAAATAATTTTAACCCCACCTTTTTATCCATTAAATACGAACAATTAATTTTTTTATTAAATATACAAATATTTACATAAATCATACTTACAAAATATTCTAATATTTATATATCAAACTTTATACCAAACATTATAATTGTTAAAATAATATTTATTCTAAACCTTTTTATTAATTAAATAAAAATTAAAATAACTTAAAAAATGATTCCTATAATTTAAAAAAAAATAAAAATTAAAAGCACTTATATAATTAAAGAGCCTTTCTCTACATAATGTCATTTATGACTACTTTTTCAATGTTAAGCTTACGTAGTATTTGTCTAGAAGTTCTATAAATTTGAGTACATTCAAAATATTTCGAATCGTCGTAATAAAAATGGACAAATAAAAGTTACGAACTAGAGAAAACTAAAACATAATTGAAGTAAAGCATAAAACGAGGAAATTTTTAAAATTAAAATGTAGAATGAGAGGAAAAAGAGATGAACTTAATGAAATAAAATAAGTGTGACGGAGGATATTTTCACACTGTTTGTCGAAAGAAAATTTGGACCACCAAAACTTTGTGAATCTTCGGATTTCGTTAGGTCTTATTATATATAATTATAGGACAAAGTTTTGCCCTGTTATAATATAGATATAAATGTAGATTGGAGAAATATAGATTAGATAATCTCTTTTACTGATGTTTTTAAAAATATATATATAATCTTATTACAAAAGTTACGTTTATGATTTGTTTACCATTGTGTTAATTTAGTATTAAAAAGATTGACTCGCTAATAATATATTAATTTTTATTATATATTTATATATTTATTGTTCAAGGTATAATTCTTCAATTTAAAATATATTATAATGTGAAAATGAAATAAGAATTTTGGTACTCCACTTATGCAAGCAATATAGGAATCATTGCAATTTTTAAAAAAATTGTTGACAGCATTTTGTAATCTATTAGTTATAGATAATATATGTATAGCTCAAGCTTGGATTTTTTTTTTTTTTTTTTTCAAAAAAAATATATTCTATTTTATTATGAATAAATGAACATTAATAATGATTATTTTAAAAATCATTTAATATTTAGCATTTATTAAAATAAAAATCTACTAAATGTAAATGTTGTTTCCTAAATCAAATTAGCAACCCATGCTAGAAATGTGGTACTCTTTTGAAGTTTCGTTGACATTAAATATATTTATTATAGTTGAAAAATGATAAATTTTAATTTTATTTACTTATTTATTTGCATTTTTTATGAAAGCTACTCTGGGCATTAAAGTCCTATATCGTGAAGAGATTAGAATTTGAAAAATATAAGGAGAGAGGAATTGAACAGAACTCGAGATCTGGCGATTTAATATAAAATGTAGACGTAGCTTCGATCATTATTTTTATTTTTGTTTTTTTTCCTTTGGCTGTAAATTTCTAACAATGTAAGATTTTGCTTATACGATGGTCATGGCAATTTGCCTAGAGAATAATTTCAAAATAATATTAACATGCGAGGTGCCTTGGTTTCTTGGGTGGCCTCTACATTCAGATCAATACTTTCAACGTCCTTATATTCAATCGAAGACCACACTCTAAAATTGTCAGTGGATGGATTTCCTTGAGCTTGTATTCTGAATGAATTCGCTGATTACTATTCAGTAAGGATGCTATCTTTTATGCCATCGTACGAAAAATATTCCCACTCGAACGACGGATGCAATGGGGATTTAAAATTTTACGATCGATTTATCCATGTTTCGTTCCATGGGTATGTTTTCTGCAGAGGCAGTTCACGGGCATTTACAGGTAAAAACTGTTTACAGCTTTGTATTCTGTGGAGGACAGGCAAGAATTATAGGAGTGTATTTTCATTCGCATCTATTCGTCGACCTCTTTGTTATGACAGGTGGTTTTGGTCATCAAATAATTTAACTGAAGCACTTGTTTCTCTGAAAGAATTGAGAATGGTTATTGATTCTAATTTCAGTAAATTATTTTTGAAAGGTGATTTTCTTTTGATCATCGGAAATGTTAAATTAAAAAAAATAGATCAATGCTAGTTAAGGCAGCTAATTTTGATCATCGGAAATGTTAAATTAAAAAAAATAGATCAATGTTAGTTAAGGCAGCTAAATTCAATCATTCTATATATATATATATATATATATATATTTAAATATTTATTTCTCTCTCAATTATTATGAGATGAACTCTTTATAAATTTTATGACTAATTTTTAAAATATTCACCTTCTTCCTAATAAAGATTGGTGTGGAAGGTGATTTCTTCTTAATCATAAAAAATGTTAGATAAAACAGAATTGATCAGTGATAGTTAAGACAGCAAAATTCAAACATTCCAAATATTCTTCAAGTCATTTTTTTTTTTTTTTTTTAAAGATATTTATTTATCCCATATCTATCATGAAACTAACTCTCAATAAATTTCTTAACTAATTTTAGAACTCTTTATCTTCTTCTTAATAAAGTTTGGCACTTTATAAGTCACCTTCTTTGAAAAGAGTGGAAAGAATTGATTAAAAACAACTTGACCTGCTTACATCTTCCCAATTAAAACTTTATGGAATTTAGCTTATCTAATTATTCCTTCTTCAAGATAGTCTTCCCCCATCTCCTTCAGTCGGCTATGTGGATTTTTCTTCCCTCTTTATCTCGATGCATTTCATTCTAATTGAGTTCCTTTCTTCCAAACTATCATCAATGAAATTAGAGATCTGGCTTTTATAGAGTTTGCTGAAGTCTTAGGGCCTTTGTGAAAGAGGGGTGTTAGTAGTTCATTGTCATTTAGCATTGGTTTTCTCTTTGTTATAATAGTAATGGTTTGAATGGGTTTGAGGATCTTGAGAAGTCTTGGTTTTAGAGTTGGATTGAATAGTTTTTGAAGTAATGAGGATTATTTATTCATTTTTCCTACACATATGGCAATCTTTTTTGGATTCGTGGTTTCTATTTTTAGATTATTTTTAGCATTTTGTTCTCTTTTCCAAAGTTCGAATTGTGATCTTTTTCTTAAAGATTTTTCAAGTATTTGTTGTGGTTAGTTAAATATTTAGGAGCTTTGATAAGACATGGTTTTTGTCTTTGGTTTACAATTTGAGGAAATTTTGAATGTTTCTCTGAGTAGTGGTTTTGAATAGGTGGATGGAGGACATTATGGTAGTTGGAGTCCAATGCTTCTCGTCGTATCTTTTTTTCTACATTCCCTAAATAATTCCATTGAGGTGCTTCTTCCAAACACTCTTGAATTACTCTGAGATGTTAGTTTTTTTTATTGGTTTACGTATTTCTTATAACTTACAAGTTTTCATTCATTAATCTTGTCTCTTGTAACTGGCTAATTATCTATGTGATTATTTTACATTGTAAATTTTTACATGTATATATACACACATATTTGTGTGTGTGTGTGTGTGTGAATATATGTATGCATATACATACATACATACATACATACATACATACATACATACATACAAATTTTACAATAATATTTTTATATAAAAAATATTATTCATAAGGCTAATCTTGAATTGAGATATTTAATCTCAATAAAAAAATACTTGAAGCCTTGAAAATTCACATGGCTTTCTTTTTTGCATGAAATATTATTATGTTGCTAGATAAAACTATAACTTAAATCAAGATTATCAAATTTTCAAATATTTTTTTATTTCTCTTCGATTTTAAAGCAACAAATTTTAGGTCATGAAAATTATAAAGTGATCCCCCCATAGAAATCACTATTTGTTGTCACAAACACATCCTTGTTTATTATAAAATTTACAATATCTAATTTAAAATGAATTTAAAAATTAAATAACTAATCTTATTTGATTAATATTTTACAAATATAAATATAAATATAATGTAAGTATTCAACATATTTAGGCATCAAAATATGATATTTTTCTATTTTTGCTATTAACTTGTGTAATTTTTGTACCATAATATTATTTTTTCACCTTTTTGTAAGTGTTCACACTTCATCATAAAATGAAATGATAAAAAATAATGACTTTGATAATTTAACATTTTGTTCTTTTAAAAAAAAATATTAAGTAACCTATTCTCATTTGTGTTGGTATTAAAATATATAATTTTCATGTTTATCTTATTTGTAGGCCTTTGCACTAAGTTGCAATGACTCGGTATAATTTAAAAAGACACGGATATAGTTAGACAACCTCCATGTTTCACACCTTCAACTATTTGCATGACCCGCACCTTTTGTAGTTCTCTGAAATTTGCACTTTCAACGAGTTTAAACTTTTGTGATTTTTCAGTTGTTTGCATTTCTTCAAAAAAATATTTCTCAACATTGATTTGTGAAGGCATGAGTTAGGGAGATAAAGCCGTGTGTCAATATCTCTCACTTGCAATGGGCACTACTAGCATCACCAAAAAATTTATTCAAATGTGAGTGTGACAAGCAGTGCAACAAGGCAACATATCACAATTTCACTCACTCAAATCTTTGTATTGTCTATTTATCAAAGAATAATGTTCAAGCACGAGACTGTAAAGCAATTTCAACATGCCACATGTTACATGTTCATTCATCGTGCACCTTGTAGTGTTCAACAAT
Source organism: Torreya grandis (assembly GCA_037957365.1). Taxonomy (NCBI): domain Eukaryota; kingdom Viridiplantae; phylum Streptophyta; class Pinopsida; order Cupressales; family Taxaceae; genus Torreya; species Torreya grandis. The sequence continues at coordinate 348,329 of JARHVA010008285.1, read as the reverse complement.
TATGCACCTTGTAGAGTTCAACAATATACAATAGATATCTGGTAGCATGAGAGTAAAAACTAATTAGAAGAAGACACATGTTTTAAATGGACATAGTAGTGGGGGAAAATAATCAACACGTTGAAAAAAAAAGGCATAACATGACTCTGAACTGATTAGAAATCAACTTGCGCTATGCGGAAAATAGTGCAATTAACAAGGAGGTGCGAAATTAATACATGTAAGCAGCCATCTCAGTCAATATGGTAATTGAAGAGAGAAAATAAAAACCCAAAATGGACAAAAGCATATGTTCAATCTATATTTTATAATAAATACACAGAAATGTGAAACTAAAGCCCACAATTGAATGAGAAGTGATTTTTTTGCTAAAGTGTGCATTTGAAAGAGATAAATAGATACAACATTCTTATGATTTATTAGAGCTTCAGCATAATTTTTTATATTCTATAGATATTTAAGAGCTTAATGAAATATATTAATTTTTAAGTTTTTATTATAATTTAATTTTATCAATTTTTCAGTGGCATTTTTAAGTTTTTTATAAATATAGTTTTCAACTAAATTGTATCGGTGTTTAGTTTAAAACATTACATTGTAATATTTAAATATGTGGACATACTCAAGACAATATTAAAAAAACAAATTTCTATTTTGTGGATGTGACATACATATATGACCTATTTACTCTAAATAATTCATAATTTTGTTATGTTAAATCTAAGTCTAAATTATTCCCATACATATAAAATTTTTATTAGAAAAATGTATCATAATAATAATTCTTTTATTAATGATAAAAGGCAGGTTTTTGAAAGAGACCCTTCCCATACACAAAACACAAAGGAGAGAAGCATAGAACATTTCAAAACTTAATGAAACTGCTCTACCAATAGATCACAAATCAAAGAATAAAAAAGAAAACGAATTTTAAAGAGCCAACATGAAACAAAAACACTCTACATCTCAATCAAACAGTAATAAGACAGCTAAAAGACAACCAACAAACAATTATAATCCTTTCATGATATTCTCTTTTCTAGATCTAGAGGACATACTAAATGGTTTTAACTCTGTACCACACCTTTTTTTCTTTTCACAGAGAACAGTCCACCTCCCTCACCTCCTTTATTAGGCAAGATGCAGATATTAACTTCCAATGTATTAGATGAAGGAATGTTTCATGGAGACGGAGCCTTCATCCAATCATTAGATTTACTATCTGTATCTTTGGTCGTGACCTTCCCATTTATAGCTAAATTTTTTGAGACACATGGAGTATTTCAAGAACCACATTTTCCTCTGGCATTTCAAAAATGACCTATAGATCTTCAAACTAAATATCTACTTCAACTATTGTATGCTGTATATTAACTTCCTTCCACCATTTTAAAAAAAAAATTAATTCTCAAACAATTAAATACTAAATGATCAATATTAAAACATCTAAACGATAACCTCTCATAGTCTAGATATTGAAGCCAATTTATATCCCTTACTTTTAAATCCACTTTTGCTAGCAGGTCCTTAGAGATATCTATATTCACCAAGATTAGGGCATAGGTTGAATAGCCCATTTATTTGGTTAAGGGGTCCTCAGCGCATAATTTCCCTGCAGATTTTCTTATGGATTTAAAAGTTTTACGATACAAAAATTAAAAATGGAGATTTGTTGATCATATCACGATCGGTTTAAAGTTTAAATTTTATGTATAAAAATTAAAATCTAGATACTGGGGCTTTGCTAGTAGCATGGGAAGCTCCTGGCAAGCCCAATAATATTCCTTGCAAATGGTATCTTTATCCTCAAGAGAATTAAAAATAACATAAAAATACCTCTAGCACAAGGGTTATTTTCGATATTACCTTTCACACGAGCCTGCCAATGTCCCCTTATCCAATTATGAAGGTCAGGCAGACATGGATAGATGTCGTTAAACCGACATATCATTCCATGAGAAGAGATCCATTTTTTTCCTCTCCTGGATTACTTCAAGCTACTATTTTCTAAAATTGATGTCAGGGTTGTCTTTAGCAGTAGTTAATGGTTGAATATCTCATTTGCTTGAAAGTGCGTCTGAATACGATGGTTTTTTGTGTCCAACATGAAGTTTCTCTTTCAAACCCTTGTCTGTTGTGTTTTTTTAACTACAGAACAAACCTTTTATTTCCTATATTTGGTCCTCTTACAGATCCATTCACCTATTTTGCATCCTTTGGCCGGTCATTCGAAAATCCTTCCTCAACTGTTGCTTTCGTCTTTTGTGGCCCTTCCTTATAAATTTGTTTGAAAACCTCTGTCGCCCTTATTTTTGAGGCAAAAGAGATTCTTTGTCTTAATACCATCCTACAGTAAGGGAAATTATATCTTCTACTTTAACACATAAAATTAAAGGAGTGTATCAATGGCATACTTTTTATATAATGTCTTACTTAGTCAACACTACTTGTGCGACCATTAGTCTTGACTCTTATCGAAGGTGGAATCGTGCTTCCATAATTTTAGTTGACATGATGTTCTCTAAAATATATTTTCACTAATTATTAATTTTTATTGAGGATAAATTTGAATAATTGTGCATGTGTGTGTGAGAGATTTCAATGTTTAGATATTTAAAATAAATTTAAAAACACTTAATAATATTGGGGTTTATTGGTACTATTTTGATTGTAACATTATCAGAGTAGAAGGCATTTTAATTTCACCTATATTATTACATCATTTTATTTTTTTAAAAATCAAATAAAAAATTTCATATAAAAATATTAAAGTATTGGAAAAATATGTAAAGAAAAGAAACACACTCCTTACCCCTCTCTACCATTTAAAATTTATAGAATATTTTTTAAGGCTTGGCCAGCATTATTTATATTAGTAGGACATAGATGTTCATTCCACTTAAATGACCATGAACTTAGAAGATGGGAACCCAAGTGAATGGTGAAAGTATACATGTGTTCACTTAAAAGGAAGGTAGCATAGTCTTACAAGCATCATCCATATCCCCATGGTCGGATATATGTGAATTTATAGAATGATGAAGATGTATCTCAAAAGATACATAAGGGGTGACCTATTTCGTCAATGCCGAAAAAATTTATAAGTAGAGGAAATAATAGGGGATGTGGTGCTAATTGATGACTCACCATCCATACATTCATCACTTAGAAATAAAGTGATACAAGGACTTACACCTCTCTCAACTTTTCAAAGAGCCATCCGTAATAGGTAACATAATCCTCTATCTATTTTTATACTCAGTTTTTTTTGGGGTTTAGCCACAATAGTGTGTTCAACACTTTGGTACGTAGGGGACAATAACAAATGAAAATGTAAATATTTTTTAAATTTGTAAAGATAATAATGATTTAATTATATTAATCATGAAAATAGTGTAAATTAATGAAATGTTACATTTTAAATGTACATTATATTTATTACTTAAAAATATATATAATAAAAATTAGAATTTTGAATATTTAAATACAGAGTGTGTATGTTTCATTTACAAAATGTTTTATTAAGTGTTTGATTTCTCTTCATAATTTTTGTAAAACATAATATTTCCTCAATATTTGTTGGAAAGTTTTCCAAGAAATATGGACGTAGTATAAGATCATTTTTATAATTTTTTTTGATGAAATGTAAATTTTAATTAATTTTTAATGATTAGGTTAGGTAATATTGACACTTATTATTTCTCCTTGTGATATTTTTATGTTTATGTATCAAAATACACTGATCTTTTTACCATTGTAACAAGAACATTAAAGTTGAAAGCAATGATATTTTACAATTTGCTTTGCCTTAGTCTCCTATTTTTCATAGTGCCTCGAACATATGCTACTTCATTTTATAAATAAGTATATTTTAATAAATAAAATAAATATTAAATATTATTACAATTTTAAAAAATCATATTATTGTAAAGCTCATAAAATACCTATTTATATGTACAACCACATGTTTTTATTTTAAAATTTTAACTTAATATGTGGCATCTGAAGTGGCAATTTGAGGCCAATAATAGCTTTCCACATGAATGGGTGAGCATTTGATGCCACATGGGGTTATAATGAAGGGAGTTCATTCAAATCCTATTTGTTTGAAACCCCTTCATTCTAATCCCCTCAAAATACATCATTTCATTCACTACTCTATAGAAATTAATTAAATGCATAGCATAGACATTTGAAACCCTTTGTTCAAACCTTATTCATTCTAACCCCATTTTTTTATAATCCCTTGTAAAACTACATATTGGGGTTAGAAGCAAGGGGGTTAAAATGAACCCCAATTTTTATTTTCAAATTTTTATGGACTTGACCACCAAGTGGGACTCACGTTCTTTAACCCATCTATTATTCTACCTATTGTTGAGCACATTATCTCCCAACATTTTCCTACTATATCTATTATCATAGGCTATCAAGTCCTTCAATAATTAACTCCTTCCGCATTGCTTCTATACTTCCTCTAGAATATCTACCACCTAAAACACCACATGTTAAAATACAAACTATAATTTCAACATATTCCACTCTAAATAAACATGTTGAATGGAAAAATGTTTATATCAAAGTATCTTCAAGGGTAATATCCACCAATTTCTTAAATTTAGGAGACCTAACTTTGGAGAAAGTATCCAAAATTATTACCTTATAAACTATGCTTCTACCTACTATCATGCCATTTGTCTCTTCCATAATAACCACTACAATTCCATTCAATAGAAACATCCTTATTCAATAAAAATTAGGCACACTAGAGTTGTAGTGGACCCTTTAAACATCACTCCCTCTTTAAAAGTTACTAAATTAAAAGGGCCATCAATTAGTCTTAACATATCAATGGTCATAATAAATGTTATGTGCATTATCCAAGGAGATATGAGTATAAGAAGTTTACTTGGCAAATCTATTTTCTACATTTTTTTAAAATGAGATTAAAAAAAATCAGATATTTTGTTCAAAGTGAAAAATCATTGTGGAAGATTGATATATGTGGCAAATCACCCATCAAAATCACTTGTTTTTTTCCCTTTCTTAAATTCTCCTTCAAATCCACTATTTTCAAAATCCATCAAGTTTAATTTTCTCCAAGAATTCAATATTTTCTGGTTTAATTTTTATTTTATACGCATTTATGATGGGAAAACTTATACAAACTATATATTTTGATTGATAACTACAAATTGAGCGCTATTTTTTCCAGAAGTGTAATTTTGATTATGGTTGATCTATTAGTGTCATTTTTTTTGTAAAAACCACTAATATATAAAGTACCCAAAAAACATTTTTGGGGGCGTCAAGGGGGAAGGGGGGAAGGGGGGAAGGGGGCCAGAGGGCTCAATACAAAGTATTGAGGGTTTGTCTTGGTGCTGATTTGTGCACCTATTTTACACTCTTTTTCTCTATGGTGATTTTTTATAATGACTTTTTCTTCTGCATTAGATCAATATGAGCCATTAAAAACATATAAATATCATTCATGGAGACAAAGAATGAAAATAATCATAAACTCAAAGGATTATGGGCATAAATGACTAAAACACAACCACTGCTCAATAGAGAGTATGATAAATTTCAATTCCCATGCAAATTTGATGAGTGTATGGGTTTGATAGGAACTTATGTAACTGATAATATTTTATTTCATTTGGAAGGATGTGACTCTTCATTCAAAATATGGGAAAAAATTTAGGTTTTATTTTGTGAGGTGGATCACATGAGATCCATAAATCTTGAAGTGGAGATAATTTCTCTCAATCCTAAAGATTTTCCACCCATTTTAGATTATCTTAATAAGTTTAATCACTTTTTGACATAGTTGAAGGGTAGTGTAAGAGTTAAGAAAGATGACGAATGTGTTTACCTAATTCTCTCCAAGTCGATAACTCCATTCCAAATCTTTTCTTCTACCTTTTAATCTAGCATGGATGCCCTAGGTGGCAAAATTAAAATGCCTAATTTAGAGTTGTTTTATGAAAACATTATTATGGAAAATATAAATTGTCTAACCTTGAGTACTCAATCTCTCAAAAAACATTGGTAGAATCTAATCCTAAGGGTAAGGGAAAATAAAAAATTAAATCCAAAACCACTCCTCCATATCAAAGTGACATTAAACCCAAATACAATAACTTGAAACTCAAAGAGTCTTCTAAATCCATGAATAAGTCTTGCCTTTCATGTTCCTCTTGTGGGGGGATCAGTCATGTAGAATTTAAGTGGTGGAATAGAATGCAAGCCTTAGAAGATGTTATAAAACACAAGGTCTCTACTTCCATGCCAACTCATTTTAGCGAGCATAAAATATTACTTAATATTGTTTGGAGATCTCAACCACCTATTTCAAACAATTGGGTTATATATTTTGGTACTTCTCACCACATGAGTTCTTCTAAGGAGTATTTCATATCTCTTGGTTTGATTTATACTTCAACCATTGAGGTTGGAAATTCTTAATTTATTTTTTTAATATAAAAGGTGACATTAAACTTGATGTTGGTTGCATCAATAATGCACTCTATGTTCTTGACATCACTAACAATTTATTTTATGTTTATCAAATTTATCATTGTAGTTAGGGAAAGATAATGACTTTCACAGCACAAGAGATTGAAATTCGAGCCTCATTCACTTTTTTCACAAGGCGTTATTGATCATAGTTCCCAACTATATCACTTTGATATTTTTTATGGTATATATTATATGGGGACATGTTTGGTCTCTCATGCTAATTTGGAGAGTAAGTTTTGGCATGAGAGATTTGGAAACCTTAATTATAGATATTTGAAGGATCTTATCACTCATGGTATGGTTTATGGTCTTCTTAGAGCTTATTGTCTTGAAGGTGTTTTCCCTAGTATTAGATTAGAGAATCAAAACCAAGATCCGTTTCCTAGGTGTATGTCAAAGAGAACCTTTTCACCACTTGAGCTTGTGCACAATGACATGAATTTTTTTCTAATCCTTTCAATCAATGTAAGTATGAAAATATTTAGTGATAATTTATCAAAGCATACATGAGTTTATTTTCTCAAGTAAAAGAGTGAAGGTTTTTCACAATAAAAATTCTTAAAGGCTTTGGTTGAGAATCAATCTTCTAATTGCACTATAAAGAATATTTTCACTGATAATGGGAGTCGTACTTCATTAAATATTTTTTTGAAATTTTGGAATCTCATGGCATTGTTAACCAACATTTTGTTTCTTATATGCCACAAAAAAATGGCTTAGTAAAAAGTAAGAACCAAACTTTGAAAGACATGGCTAAATATATGATACATTCTTGATACTTCACTCATGTATACCATGCAAAAGTAGTTCATTATGTAAACTATATTCAAAATCCCATAACACACAAAGTGATTGAGCAATTTGACTCTATAGGAGGCTTTGTTTAGAACTAAGTCTAATGTCTATCTTTCTTGAGTTTTTAGTAGCCATTCTTGGGCTTTTGTTCTAAATAATAAAAGGAAAGCCTTGCATAATAAGACAAAATTCTTGATCTTTGTAGGGTATTATGAAGACGTAAGAGCTTATCAAAATTTTTATCCTAATACTCATGATGTTATTTCTCAAATACATGTTCAATTTGATGAGCATTTCTCTTCTCATGATTCTTCATCTTATTCCATGATGACTTCTTATTATTTTATTCCATCCATTGATGATTATTCACTTCATCTTGAGGATCCTTTCTTTGAGTAGCTAGTTTACCAAGCCATTGTAGAGGTTATGAATGTAGACTTCTATGTCTATCTTATTCCCACTTTTCCTATTTAGATTTGTAATATAGTTTATGAGGTGGAAACTTTCATACAAGATCTTCCACCCACTAGGCAACATCATACACATTCTACAGGTTGTGAAATTTTGTGTCAGTAATTTTTTAGGGATGCACAATTTTATTCATATGCTCATCAGATAGAAGAGTGTGATGATGTGATGATAGATGAGTGTTCTTATTTGATGAAGAACCATACATGGGATTTAGTCTCTCTTACAAATGGAATAATGTTGGTTATAATCAAGTGGATATATCAAACTAAGTATGCATTTGATGGGCCCATTGACAAGTATAAAGATCATCTTGTAAAAAAGAGTTTCTCAATATTTTGAGGTATTTATTACTCTAAGACGTTTCTCCTTTTTTCTAGGATGGACTTTGTGTTCTTTGTACTTTCTCTTACTAGATCATAAGGTTGCCTATTTTACCAATTAGATGTAAAAACTGCTTTATTACATAGATATTTTTAAGAATAAATTAACATGAAACAACCTTCTATGTTTGATCATGATTATTCTCTTGTTTCTTGACTATGAATGTCTATCTATAGTCTCAAATAGGTTCTTTGGTCCTAGTATGTGTAAATGGATTATTTTATTCTATCTAGTAGGTTTGTTGACTTCCACTTACATCCTATCATATGTATCCAACGTCTTAGAGAGTATATTGTTATATTGGTTTTGTATGTTGATGATATAATTATTACATGTAACTCTTTTTCTAAGATAAAGGCTATTCAACAAGCTCTTTCAACAAAATTTAATATTAAATATCTTGGTCTTTTACAATTTTTCCTTGGTTTATAGATTTTTTAGTTAGATTCAGGGGTTCATTTGGGTTAGCATAAATACACCCTTTATCTTATTCAACATTTTAACATGATTGAATGTAATGCAAGTCCCTCTCTTTTCAAGTCTAGAGTCACTTTTACTTCCACTCACACTACTCCTCATTGTGATCCTACATTATATAGGTAGTTGGTTGAAAGTCTCATGTACTTGAACTATACTCACCCTAATATTTGTTTGATAGTTGGGCTTCTATCTTAGTTTGCACATGCTCCTCAAGACAATCACTAAAAATCTATCAAAATGATTTTAAGATATATGTAGGCACTTTACACTTTAGGTTACACTACACCAAATGATATACTCAGTTAGTTGGATAACTTGACTCATATTGGGTAGGTTTTATTAATAAAAGGCATTCCAATTCTAGTTACTTCTTTCTATCTTGGTTCTTCTCTAGTTGCTTGGGCTTAAAATAAGAAATAGGGTGTTACATTTCATCTATAGAGGTAGAGTATATGGCAACAATCATACAAATTCAATAGGTTATTTTGATTCATTAGTTGTTGATAGAGTTTGGTGTCACGCATAATTAACCTATTGTACTTTGGTCTAATAACCAAAGTGATGCAAAACATAGAAGTTTTGATTGACAAATATTTCAAGAATATGAAATTAACATAGTAATGATGAACTATCTGAGAAGAGATGTTTTATTACTAAAAATTGCAATACCAGTATATGCTTATCTCTGAGAAGAGATGTTTGATTTCCCTTTCGGGTTACATCTTCATTTATACACATTTTGAAAGTAGGAGGAGGATGTGGAAGGTCACCAATCTTGAGAGAGATTAAGTGGATCAACTTCCATGATTTAAAACAATATAAAATTTGAGGAATTACTATTTTTAAAAACTTACTATTTTTAGATTGCACTACTAAAATTGAAATTTGGAGCACTTCCATTGGGTTTTTAGGGGCTAAAATCCATTAAGCGGAGCTCCATACCATCTCACCACATTCTCCTTATTCTTATCTTTCTATTAATCAAAGATTCATGCCATCTCACCACATTTTCCTCATTCTTAGCTTTCCAACAGTTCAAATGACAAGTCAATTGGAACTATGATGCAAAAGTTATGGCTCCTAGAAGTTCCATCATCAATTGAGGTAGAATCATCACCCAAATTTTCACCTGAATTATTGCCTAGATAATTCCTCCCTCCTTGAGAAGTAATGGTACCCATTTCATCAATATTACTCATCAAGTGTGGCAGTTGTGTCTTAATTAAATTCTCTATGAACCACTCACCTTGGTGGCTAATTTGACCCCTTTTGACCACCTGATAAAGTGGAATAGAGCATCCTCTTATTGTCTTCATCTAGGTGTCCACAATCTGATCCTCCTCCACTAGAGCAAAACTCTATGGATCAAGCTCATCAATGTCTATTTTTTTTTATATGATTGAAGTGTCCAACAGATATGGATGATATGGTTTAAGGAACTCTACATTGACTATTAGATGTAGACCGAGGTAGGCTAGTAGGTTCAACTCAAAATCATTTTCTCCAAATTTTATGGTGATGGTATAGGGACCATATCGTAGAGGCCAAATTTTTCTATGTATAAATGCAAGTCATTCATTCTTAAGCTGCAACCAAACCATGTCATCCATAGCAAAGTGGTGTGCAATCCTATGTTTGTCATGGCATTGCTTATACTTCTGATTCATCTTCTCCAAGATGTCATGAATTTGTTGTTAGATGTGTTATATTTGTTTATTAAACTTTGTTGCTTTTGCTACATCAAATCTTTCATGAGGTGTGTATTCCATGGTGCAGAATGGAATGACTATATCAATTAGTGCCATGGGTTGGAACTTGAAGCATACTTGGAATAGACTATTCTTCTTCGAGTTATGTAGGGCTTGATTATATCCATGTTGTATGAAAATAAGCCCCTCATCCAATGTGCATGGATGGTTTAGAGTGATACATATAAATCATGTGAATAATAAAGTGGTTTACCACCATTATCTGACCATCAGTTTGTGGATGGAAGGCTATGGACTTCATCATCTTGGTATCCATCATCTTCTATAGAGTGGACCAGAAGATGCTTAGGAAAATGCAAGCTCAATCTGAGACAATGGACTTGGGAAGACCAAAATGGAGCCATACATTACTAAAATATAGTTGAGCAGTTTCTTCAGCAGATATATTTTTCTTACAATCAATCATGATATCCATTTTTTAAAGTGATCAACTATAACAAAAATATAGTCCTTGCCATGTTTTGAAGTAGGCAAACTTGAGAGAAAATCCATTGAGATAGATTCTCAAGGCCTATTTGGTTTTGGTAATGGCATGTACAATCCTTGCTTATTATTTATTGGCTTGCCTATCGCACATGGGGTGTAATATTTGAGATACATTTCCACATCCTTTCACATATAGGGCCAATAAAAGTGTTTTAAAAGAACTATGACTATTTTTTCTACACCAAAGTGTTTAGCTATCCTATTGAAATGTACTTCCCATATCATCTTTTGTTGCTTTGTAGTTAGAACACAAATAAGCCTCACATGATAGAAGATATTATCTTATAAATAGAAATTAGAAATATGTTTACCTTTTTGAAGCACTTGATATGTATCAGCAAAGGCAAGATCTGCATCATACAAAGCACCCCAAGTGGCAGTCTCATGTCTACATAGGTCAAGAACTGTTGTGAGTGTAGTAATTGGTGGTCGGCTCAAATAATCTATGGTTGTATTTGAGCTCCCCTTTTTATGTTTAATTATCAGACGAAATTGTTATAAATATGTGGCCCACTTTTGGTGCCTCTCATTTCATAGTTTGCTCTGTGTTTGGTTGAATTCTAATGGTTTGTGGTTAGTGTGGATGACCATCTCATTCCCCAAGATGTAGTACTTCCATTGTTTTTAGGGTTGCACAATGACATAGAGCTCCTTACCATACATCAGATATTTCTAGACTATATCAGTGAAGGTTTCACTATGATATGTAATAGGATGGCCATGTTACATGACAATATCTCTCATGGCATATTCAGATGCATCTATCATCAACTCAAAAGGTTGATGCAAATATAGCAAGGCAAGAATATGGATTGAGCAAAGTTTATTCTTCTAATTCTCAAATTCCCTTTGTTGTATTTCACCCCACTAAAATGTAGTTTTAGCTCCTCCTTTAGTCACTTGGGTTAGTCACCAAGCAACATGTGAAAATCCAAGAACACACCTTCGATAGAAATTTGTAAGACCCAAGAAGCTATGAAGTTATATGAGGGTCCTTGGTGTAAGCCATTCTTGAATAACCCAAATCTCTATTGGATGAACATGGACCCCTTCCACATTCACAATGTACCAAAGGTACTAAATTATTTTCATCTCGAATGTGCATTTGTCAAGATTTGGATACAACTTGTGCTCTTGAAGAGTTTGAAGCACCTTATGAACATGTTGCAGATGTTCCTCCCATGTTATACTATAGATGAGTATGTCATCCATGTATACAACCATGAATGAGTTGGTGAGGGTTTCAGGATGTCATCCATCATCCTTATGAAGTCTATAGTTATGTTAGTTAAGTCAGAAGGCATAACCAACCATTTGAAGAGCCCCTACTTAAATTTAAATGTAGTCTTTTAGACATTAGTGGTATCAAAGGAAATTTGTTGATAGCTAGATTTGAGATAAATTTTGGTGAAGAACTTTGTACCATAGAGTTGGTCCAATAGGTCATAAATCATGGGGAGGGGGTAGTGATTCTTCCTAGTGATTTTATTCAGGGCTTGATAGTCAATGCAAAGCCTCCATGTTCTATATTTCTTTGATATTAGGATAATTGGGCTACCACATGATGAAGATCTTGGTTTGATGTGACCTTTTTTGATCAATTCTTGAATCTATCTTTTTATCTCATCATTCTCTAAAACTAATATGCGATACACATGACTATTAGGCAAAGGTGATCATGGGATCAAATTGATAGAATGCTTTACTTGGCAATGTAGTATAACTCATGTATGTGACTTGAATTAGTCATTATATTATACTATGATTTATCCTATGCTCTTTTGTTGTTATGTTGATAGTGTAGTCAAGACTGCAACATTAGTCTTAGTTTTTTTTGGTTTGACCACAATGAGAATGAATTAATTTATCTTGTCCACTAATCTCTTCCATTGGTTGGCACTATCAGGGAGATAGATGTGGGAGGTGGTACCTTTGGTACACTATAGCACCATGTTCTAAGAGTGAGGGTGATTTTTTGAGTTCATGATTCATATATGCCATGTCAATCATACATGAATGGCTGACTAAGGAGTACATCACAAACATATAGATTGACCACATCACACAAGAGTTCATCTTGAAAATGTTTTATTTCATATAAAATAAGACACTGATGCGTGACACGGAGGTCTCTCCCTAGGCTCAACCATCCAATATTGTATGGCTTTGGGTGTGGCTTCATGGATAGATTTAGACTTTTCACAACTTTAATAGAAATTTAATTCTTTTGATTCCCACTATCAAGAATGAAATGCAAAGGTGTACCTTTTACCCATAGTTTAGAGTGAAACAATTTTTTCTTATCATCTAGCCTTTCCTTGTGGGTCTGTGATGAATCAATGCTTGTGTCAGGCTTAACATCTATAATTTCTTCTTCATCCTCTTTGACTGTAGGTTGTGTATGAGATAGAGTAGTACATGTCAAGTATTGTGACTCAAAAAGCAATGACTTGATGGCTCAACATTCTTTTTTAGAATGAGTTCTAGTTTTGTGGTAATCACACCATTTTTTAGCCTTCCCCTTCTAGGGTTTCTTATCTTGAAACTCCTTTTACTTTTAATTTTAGCCTCATACTTGACCTTCCTTGTCACTTTTCGATTTTGAAGGCTGAGTCTTCATATTTTTTCTTCCATGCTTTTGCTCAATATTCACTACGAACTTGTATGCCTCACAAGGGCTTTCCAAATTGAAGAGTTCTATTTCTCCTTGTATGTACCATTGTAGTCCACCATGATATTTGAGAGATTTATGTTTCTCACTTTCTTGGATGCCTAATCTTATAGATAGGGAATGAAAAATATCTTTTTAATCTTCAGATTGGCCCTTACCTTGGAAAAGTTGTTGTCACTATATGTACAGATCATCATATGCTCCAATGGGATAGTATTCTCCCTTCACCACTTACACAAAATCATCCTATGTAAGTTCCACCTCAAATCTAATGTCATCTATACTAAACCTCTTTTTGTACACTTCACAACAATTTTTCACAGGTAATAATGCTTTCAAAAGAGAAAAAATGATCTTTTTTCCATCGATGAGTTTATTTATAGAGAAGTAGGAAGACAATTGATCCAACTATTTTTTTACTACATCAGCATTGATTTTGCCTTGAAATGTAAGAATAACAAAATTCATCAGAATCTTGAAGGATGTTAGGGCACTGAAAGGGCATTCCATGGATGAGGATCCAGCAAGTATAGATGAGAAGCCATAATTTCCCATTGAGAGTTGTTGGAAAATTTGGGCAAATTGTTGTAGCATCTATACTTGTTGCCATTGGAGGGCTTCATTCACCATTTTATTTAAAGGATCAGATGTCTTCATGTCATCGACCATTTGAGGTCATTTGGAGTTAATAGATGGATAGTTTGAAAGCTCTGTTATTTTTTAGTTAAGCTTCTTGTAGCGTGACCTTGTCCTTAGGGTCATACACTCTCAAGATAAACCGCTCTGATACCACTGATCCAAAACTTAAATTTTTTGATTGATAGATATTTCAAGAACATGAAAATAGCATAGTAAAAATGAATTCTCTGAGAAGAGATGTTTTATTACTCAAAATTACAATACCACTATATGTTTGTCTCTAGGAAGAGATGTATGCTTTCTATATCGGGATACATATTAATTTATAGAAATTTTGAAAGTAGGAGGAAGATGTGGAAGGTCACCAATATCAAGGGAGATTAATTGTTTCAACTTCCACAATTTAAAACAAAATAGAATTTGAGGAATTACTATTTTTAGAAACTTATTATTTTTATACTGCACTACTAAAATTAAATTTTGGGGCACTTTCATTGGGTGTTTTGGGGTCAAAATATATAAATTGAAACTCCATACCATCTCAATATTTTCTCCTCATTTTTATCTTTCCAATGGTTCAAACGACGAGTCAATTGGAGCTACGGTGCAAAATTTATGGCTCCTGAAAGTTCTGTCATCAATTGAGGTAGAACTGTCACCCGAATTGTCCCCTGAATTATTGCCTAGATCAAAAAGTACAATTCACATTTATTGTAACCTTTTTGAGCATAATAAACCAAGCATATTAAAATTCACATGCACTTTATACATCAACACATTGAAGATATAGTTGTTTGCTTCGAGTATGTTTTGACTCAATAGTAGATTCCCAAAATCATTGTGGAAACTTTTAAATCACCTTGTTACATTGAATTGTGTGGCATGCTTGATGTCTCCAAAGTTGTACTTGGGGGATGATCGTAAAGACATCTTACTTCTTCATTTATTAAAGGATATATTGTATGTGAGTCCCTGATAAAGCCTTGTTGTTAGGACTCATAATGTCGATATACCATTATTTTTTGACTTTTTAAAATCCCTTAGCTTCACTTGACAGAGGGATGTCAGAGTATATTATTTACTTTAGCGCATATTTCTTAGGTGTTTTTTTTTTTTTTTGTTTGTTTGTTTGTTTTAAGCATTATTAAGATTTCTCACCCACTTAGGTGTGGATATTAATTATTTTTTCTATTTTAGGTATAGTCGGTTTCTATCCCTAGCTTTTCTTTTAGCTTGATCTTGTGGCTATGATTGATATTCATTTCCTATATAAACAAATAACTTTCATTTTATTTTCATGATGTTTTAGAGATATTTTCTGATATTGAATTTCATATTTACATATCAATTTGCAAGTCTGTGACGTCAAATTTTCCTAGTGATATGTTTTTGTTGTTAAGCCCTGAGATATTTATCACTTGGTATGATTTGTGTTTCATTCATTTCATCAACATAATGATAAAAAGAAAAATGAAGAAATGGACTACTCCCACTCTTTAAGAGGGCCTCCATTTTTTTAAAATATTTTATAAGGAAATTAAAATCAAGAGTAGGGGAATTCAAATAATTCAAAGGGGATTTTATGTCTATAATTAGAGCTATTGGATAATTAGCAAAAACCTTGGTTGAAATAATGGCTTAGCAAATGCACAGATTATAAACTTAACGTAAATTTTTAGTCCCTGAAAAACATTGTCGATGTTAGGCAATACTTAGATTATTGGTATGACTTGTTGGTCACCACTTGCGATGCCAAGGTTAAGGCCATTATTTTGAGGTTGAAAGTTAAATTCTGTCAAGACAAAATTGATCAATTGGAAATCATGGTGGCTATTCTTGCAAAAGTTTTTAAACGAGAGTTACGTCCTCATATTGAAATATTTACATTGATGGCTATTAATTTTGTCCAAAAGGTTGATGTGAATACGAGATCATTCATTTAAGAAAGGGATGGTGAAATGCATAAAATGCTTAGATCTATTTACAACGCTATAAATATAGTTTTGGAAATGTTCATATAAGTTGATATATTGGTGGTTTTGATGCGAAATGGATAGTTGGTCCGGCATACATAGTTCATTTATCAATTGATGCGTCTTATGGAAAGTTTTAAACGGATATTTATGCATATAAATGGATGGGGAAACACTGTTGTGATAAATCTTGTAACGTTTGCCAAAGAAAACTTTGAATAGATAACTTTTGTGAAGTGAATGTTGCATACCCCATTTGTAAACCCTGAGATATGGTTAAATAAATCAAAGGTCATATTTAAGATGCGAATCGCCAATACAACTAGAGTTGATAAACAATTTATGATACTTTCCCTTGCTTTTGGGAACAAATATCCAGGTTAACATTAAATTGCAGGTCCAAGTACCTCATCAACTCTAGTCACTTCATCATCTCGAGTCACTTCACAAGATCCACTCACTTCAAAAGCTGAGTCAATCTTACTAATATAAATAAATTTATTGGAATTTTAATAGTTTTGTTGTTTCAATATCTCATTTATTACATGAAATCTATGTTATGTTTTTTTTAATACTTCAATTATTGTCTTATTTATACATTTTATTTTGACCTCTCAAAAAGAGAAATATTTTGTTTAACATAATGATATTTATGAAATTTTTAATAAATTTTATGCATGTTTTATTTATTTTCTCTTTCTCTAATTTTTATTGTATGATTAATTTTAGTTGAGTAAATTAATTTGTATTATTGATTTATTTTTATCATTTTCAAAATCCAGACTGATTTAATAGCTATTTTTGATATTTTGTGTATGTAAACCTTTATTTAATTCTTATTTATGAGCTATATCAATATTTTTATATATTAATGACTACAAACAATCTATATAAAATTTTCTGATGTGTATATCTTTGTCTGAATTTTTAATAAAATAAGGTAAGCAATAGTTTAAATTTTGTGTCTAATCTCACTGAAATTTGTTTTTATAAAAGATTTAATTTTATTAATATAAAACATTATTTTTTTTTCATTTCCTGCATTACCTTTATTTCCATTTTATTAATCAAATCCACATCCCTTAATATAGTTTCATATGCAAATATGAAACTGATTCATATATGAATAAGTTTATCCTGTATTTTAAAGATAGCCAGTTAACCTTAGAATAGACTAACCTACTTAAATATTTTGAAGTGCTTGAAACCGACAAACAACTACTTCTCTCTATTCATTATTTCATTACATGATTATTTTCAAAACGAAATACCCACAGCTCGTGTTCTAAGCTAGGTAACCACTAATTCTAAAATTAAAAGGATTTATCCTAACAATTGTCTAACCTACATCAACATGCACAAAGGCTTCCATAAGAAGAAAACCCTATGAAAAATAAATGAAAACCTTGCACAAAGTCTTTCATTGAAAGTAATCCTGTGCATAAGTGGCATAACAGATGCTTTTATTTTCCTCGCTCTTCTCTAATTATTATTCCCACATAAGTAGAAATAAAATAAAATAAAGTTGTAGGGGAAAATTTTCATGGATGTAAGTGTTGGAATCATTTAAATGGCCATACATCTATGTGACGTTTCTTTTATAAAAGAGTATTGTGAAAATTATGATTTAATTAGGGTTCCTCCTAAGTAAAGTTAAAAATTTAAGTCAATCTTATGCTTTGGATTTACTTGCCCTTTGACTTGAACTTTTAAGTATTTACTAATATTTAAAGGATAATATTTCAAATGGGGAATCTTAGCTAATAATGGTTAGATCTAATTAATTAATAATGTTTTCATTTAGTATTTATCCATTGGATTAGGCACGCTGGTCTTATTACAATTTTTACGTTGGGAACGAGTATTTAAATAAATATTTAACTATTAGACTATTTAGTAGGCTAGAGCATTACAACTCTCTAGATTTTGTTTTTAATCTAGATAGCTAGGTGGAAACGATTACAAAATGGTACATTATGTATCCCTTAATATTACATTCAATCTTTTTGACCTAATGTGTTTCTGCATCCGCCAGGTTGTGGAAATTTTTAAATAAGTTATTCAGGATGTGGAAAATTTTACATAATTTATTCATGTTATAGACAGTTTTTAAGTCTCTTATATTTATTTTTAAAAAAACATATTTTTTTATTTTATTTAAGTTATTTATTGTTTGAGTATTATAGATTTTATGTATTTTTGGGGGGAGAAAGGCTTATCAGAGAGATTGATTTTAAGAGGGGATATCACATAATTATAATTAAATAAATGATCAATGGAAAATCATATTGAAAATGAAAGATGATTGTGTAAATAGATTGTTATATTGGTAGATTACTACATTTGAAATTTATATATAATACATTAAAATATTATTTATATTTAAATTTTTCATCATATATTTTAATAAAATATAATTTTTAAATCTTACAATTAAAAGAATTTAATTTTAATGAAACTTAAATTTTAAATTGTATAATTAAGAAATTTTACCTCATTTGGGATTGTATTGACAAGGTTGAATATGAGTAATTTGCAAGTCAATATGAATAATATCTAACTTCATAATCGAGGATTTTCTTTTTATTGTATTTCTTAATCACACATTAAATGTTGGAAATGAATCCCAAAATGTTTATAAATGTAAATCACTTAGAAGCATGTTTGAAGGAAAAAAATATTATGTTATAATTTGTACTTTAAACATTCATCACAAACTTCAAGGGTATATATGTGTCCATTATACAAATAATGAAAGGTTATAACAAAAGTTTGATTGAACTGTTGTCGAAAAATTTCAAATTTTCGTTTTAAAAATAATTGGTAGAGCAACCATTGTTAACATTTCCAAATTTAAAAGATGTATTTAAAATTAATTGTGATGTAAGCGAGAGATCTATAACAGTGTTCTTGAGTCAAAAGCTATGCCCATTTCGTAATTTAATTATAAATTGAATGAATAAAATAGAAATTGTTTCATTTATAATTAATAATAATGTATTAATATGTTTGGAGTCATTATTTATTTCCTATGAAATTGGTGTTGTACACATATCATCAAGCATTGTAATTTATAAATAATTAAATTGTCTTGAATCAAAAACCTGTGAAGTAGATTAATTTTTTCCATATTATTTTATTTTTTAAGATATAATAATGGTCAAACCAAATAAGTCGCAGATGCATGAAGTATAGTTATTCTTTTGGTGTATGATATTAAAACAGAATTCATTAAATTTGACTCAATAAAAAGGTTGTACGAAAAAACTTTAGATTTTAGAGATGTTTACCAAGTATGTATAAATCCAAACAGAATGGATAAACTCATAAGTGGAATATTTTTTATACGGTAACTTTCTTTTCCAACCAAAAGAATTATATATACCTCAAAATTCAGATGTGGAGGATGTTTAGAAATAAAAACATTGTCAAGACCTGGCTAGTAATTTTGATGCTGCTAAAACATTAAAGCAACTGTATGAGAGTTACTATACGTTGAGGACGAACTTGTACGTAAACAACTTCATGCAAGTATCTACATTTTTCCAATGTTTTAAGGCAAAAAGTGAAAAATTAGGTTTTAAATAGCCTTTACCAATTCTAAAGAGCCGTGGGATCGGATCAATAAGAAATACATTCGTGTTTTGAAAATCTAAAATAACCAACGGTAATGTGAAAAGACAAGACTATATTATGCCGACATGAGGTAATGTGGAAAAATCAATTCATGTGCCTCTTTCTTCCATCGCACGGTAAGAGAACGTCCCTGCTAACGTGACTATAGGAAATTAAAATATTAGTAAGTGTATCTCCAAAGAGAATTTTTTGTTTGCCTCATTGTTATTTGTAATTTCACATTAAAGATTGAGAATTTACCTCAATTTGTTAAAGATATAAATCTTTCAATGTAAATAATCTTGAAGCATGTTTGAAGCGATAAAATTTCATGGGTTTGAAATTTTATTCATGAAATTCAGCATAAACTTTAGGGGTTTATGCATAGATAATAAAATTGTAGAACTTTAATCCATGAAATTCAACATAAATTTTAGATGTTTATGTATTTTTGTTTTTAAAATAATGAAAGGTAATAAAATTGTTGAATTTTAAGGGTTTATGCATTTTTATTTTTAAAGTAATGAAAGGCGATTAAAAATAAAAAATATAAAAAAAATTAGTGAATTGTTGCAATAAAAATGAGTTTTTAAATTTTAAGAGAAAAATAGTGACAAAATAATTATTGTTAATATTATTAGATTTTAAAAATATATTTTAGGTTAAATTTGATGCTAGTGTGATATTGACAGAATCAGTCTTACTTCAAGAAGTTAATCTCATTTATTAATTCAGTGATAAATTTAATGAAAAAAATATGAATTATTTCATATATATATATATATATATATATATATATATATATATATATACTCTAAAAAAAATAAGGGCATTATGTGTTTCTTAAGGAGTTTGTGTTATACATGGATGATCAAACATTTTAATATTCAAAAAACCCAAGTTATTTTGATTGAAAAGTACATGAAGTGGGTTAAGTTTCTTCTATGTTATTCATATTTTTAAATCATAAGATTGGTTTGAAAAAATGTTTAAATATTGTTTGTGTATGATAGTTCTTATACTAAGTGGCATGAGACTATAATTTATAATGTTTGACTCAATGAATTAGATATGAGAAGAGGATTTTTATTTTAAATATGTATGAGAAGCATGTATGAATCCAAATAATATAGATATAACTCTATGAGTGGAATATTAATTATAGGATAGTTTTTTTGTTCTACAAATAATAGTTGTGTATAGCTCCAAATCTGATTAAGGATAATTTGTTATACAAATAATAGTTGTGTATATCTCCAAATCCAATTAAGGAGAATTTCTTGGAATAAAAACATAGGCATGGCCTTCTAGAGAGGCCATAAAAAGATAAAAGTAAGTATTTCATTCTTATGTTATCAATATTTTAAAGAATAAATGATTCTATATTGTATGTTATTGATATATTATCGAATGTAGCGTAATTCCTAGTGTGAAAGAAGACATGTGCTACTAGATACATTGTAAGGTTGTTTTCAAAGGAAGTAGTGAGATTCCAATGGCTGTTAATGAACATACTATGCTATAAATATACAATATTTTCTGGTCAACTTTAGAGAATTATATAGAGGAAATTTGATCATAAAGTTAGCTTTTATTTAATGCTATCATCCTCAAATGGATGGGAAAATATAATCAGTGATTATATATTTTTGTAACTTATGTATATGCTTTTGTGAGACAAGTTTAAAAAATAGGATATGACATTGGTATGAGCCAAGTTTGTCAAAAAAAACTTAGTAAAAATAATTACAACAATGATTTCTTCACACATTTTCTATGGCTGTATCCCTAGAGGTGTTTTAGAGTTTAGAAACACCAATAATAAGACAAAAATAAGTGATAAATTAGAGGAATATTTGGTATAAATATGCACAATGTGCATAGATAGATGAAGAGAATATTCTAATAATGTAGCACAAAGTAAAAAAATATGCCAATTAGACATGAAGGGAACAATATTTCCATTCAAATGTCTTATTTTTTGGAACATTTACATAAGGAGATGTTCCCTAAAGAAATGTATAATAATCTCATATGGAATAATTATGTGGCTTCCAGAGTTTTGAGGATATTTTCAACAAACGCATATAAAATAGATATACCATATGAGGTTGAAACATAACCTATCTTCAATGTTTCAAGTTTATAACCTTACTATTATGGATAGAGTGATGAAGGAGAAAAATTAGATATATTAAGTGTGGATTGGAGATAGTATTGGATACAAAATCAACAAGTTAAGAAAACATTGGATACAAAATTAACAAGAAGATGAGAGATAATGAATAAAATGAACATTTGATTAAGTGGAAGAAAAAATAAGAAGAAGACACAACTTAAATGAGTATATTTAAAGTTTTCAAGGATGAAAATATTACAACTAAAAATCTCATAAAGTGTTCATGAATAGAATCTCATAGATAATCTTCTTTATAATGAGTGTCTAATGAAAGAGCAAATGAATTCATAAACAATATTCAATAAACCAAAAATATGGGAATGGGTTCATGTGTGTGTCTATTTAGGTGTATGCAGCTTTTTAGATATGTTAAGGATGTTGTTTGTATGGAAGATGATTGAAAAAATACAAAACATAATAATAATATTTAAGCATCTAAATAAGTGATAAAGGGATGGTTCTAACCATCTTCCAAAGGTCAAAGGGAACTTTTAGGGACAATCATGAATCTTTTGATTAATGATGGAAGTAGTTTCAAAATTAATATTTTACATTAATAAAGGCAATGTAGAAATATAATTGCAATAACCCATGCTTTCACTTATGATGAAAGTATGTATAAAGTAATTACCTAAAATTTTAAGAAATAAAATGTGGACCATTATAGAGGGGGAGGAAGCTCAAAAAGGCTTGCATTATGTCAATGCCATGTCTCTAAGATTCATATTAGTTTTGTAATTAGATTTTAGAATCAACTAAAGAGACAATTTGTTAGAGATAAATAAATTCAAACTCTAGGAAAATAATGTTAAGAGAAAATTTAATTAAGCTTTGAAATTGAAATGAATACAAAAAACCTACACATGTGATATATATTCATGAAATAAAAGTTCTAAAATTAAATATAATTTATTTTTTATAATCATTTTAAAAATAGATATATGAATGTATGTGAATCTTAATAATATTATTAATCATTTAATTTTAAAAATAAAATAAAAATCCATTTTTTAAATCTAATATTTATATCTAACTCTTTAATAGAAAGTGTAAAACCCCACTATTAAAAAAGACATCCATTCATTTGAACCCCTCATTCCCGAAATATCTATCAAAAATTATATGCACCATGTAGGCAACGGATTGGGGTGCTAATCTAGTAATGGTGGGGTAACGACCGAGAAACATTCGTGGCATCTATCTTTTCATACCACACCATCTTCTATGACCACATAACCATAGAAAAAGGAGTAAAGGAGTTTAACTCGTCTCGAACTTTAAAGCGTTTAAAATTTCCACAAATAGGTAAGCCCAAAAGCATTTGAACCCTCTAAAGGATACGATGTCCAAGGCAAAGATTTTAAATAGTCAAATTGAATTGGACCAATGGTTAAATGACTATTTGTGAGTGGCATTGTGACACTGCTTATATAATTGAAATTTAATTAAGTAATAAGATTAGCATCTTGTCTTTTGAAGATTCTTATGAAGTGTGCAGCCGAATCTTGCTGGAAAGAATTCCACGATCGAACCATGCAACCCACATCGATTAATAGAAATGAAAAGGAGCAAGAAAAGAAAAATAAAAATAAAAAATCACGAAGAGGAGGACTAGATCAGAATTTAGTTTCACTAATTTGGCATTTTTACATAAACAATAAGATTTGTGTCGCAAAAGATTCTCAGAAAAAAGAAGAGTGGAACACAATTTGCATAAGAAACCAAGAAATCCAAATGAATACGGAGTATTTGATTGCACTTTTATACGGTATTTCAATACTAATTCCTAACGAAATAACAATAAATCTACAGGTGGCTCGTTTTCTGAATTGGCATTCACATTCTGATCGATACACTGCAAGGGTGTATACCTTGTGTCTTGATTTGTTAGTCGAGTGTTGCTAAAGCCTTTTTCCCCAGAGCACCCATACTGTATCCCTATGTCCGAAAAATCCTCCCATTCGAATGAAGGCTTCCATGGAGATCTACTCTTGATATTTATAATATTCATATCCGTGTTTTGTAACGTTGACATCTCATTTACAGAGCTGCAACTCATGCGCCTTTTTGCAGGGTTTGGATTCTATCCAACAATCGAAGAAATTGTTGGAATTCGCTATCGGCCGTACGCGGGCGCTTGGTCTGAGCTTCTGGTTCGCTCTCCCGTTCCTTACGCTTTGAAGAATAAATAAATTTCGGACTTGGTTTCTTCAAATCCATCTTAGTTACCTAAAACACAAAAGAGTGCTTAGAGAAAGAGCAATGTTTTCTGCCAATTATATGGTTATCAGAACGACGTAAATCTATTGATGCAGCAACATCTTTAAAATAATAATCATAAACATCTTTTGTGGGCTGATTATATATATATATATATATCTTAAAGTAAAGCGAACACCAAAGTCAGTCTATATTCTTTCGGCGACCATACCAAATTTGCGTGTTTAGTATGGCTCGTTGCATCACGACAACAACGTGAACCTCTCCGTCAGACGTTGACAACTACATATATTCCTCCATTATCTTCGATTGTGTCTACACCGTTGATTTACTGCAATCTATGTTAAGGAAGGTTACTTCTGTCGCGCTTTCTCAATATATGGCATGTGGGATGCCATGTTACTTACATCATCAGCTTGGACATTTGCTATATGTTGTCTCGCTGAAATATATTCAGCTTGTCCCCATGTCTTGACTCGAAAACAGCATCTTTGAACAATATTAATACACTAAATCACTTCTAAACTACAATCTTAAATAAAATTTTACCGTTTGATGTTTTGCACCACACACGGTGTGAGTTTTTAATGTATTGTATTTGGACAGTAACGTAGTAGTCGATTTAACTACTGATAACCTATACATAGCATGCTAAAACAAAGGCATGAGGGAGATCGTGGATAATACACTACTAAACAACATTTAAATCTTTGTTATGGATGGAAAAGCAAACTAAAAGTTGTATAAATATTAACACACGAGTTTGAAAGGGATGTCAAGAGGGATGAAAACTTACGTACGTGGGTACTATTTTGAGACTAGATCTAGCCTATATAAAATAATTTGAACGCCACTATGCAATATCTATCATTAAATTTTTGACAAAGGAATTTGATGCTTTACATGATACTACTGAAATTATACTTGACGGATTTGTTAAGTCGCACATCTGTACTACATATATTTTATGAATACATCATATGGGTTGTTGAATCCGTTTGTGCTACTTTTTAGGTTTTGTAAATTTTAGGACTTGGACGCTATTGCATGTTAAACATGATTAAAGGGATGGTTCATTTATTTAATTTCGCTGCACATAATGTTTAATTTATATTCTTTTGCGTTTTAACCAGTGAGATTTTTCTTAATGTGACTATAACCCAAAAAAAAAATGCATCCATTAAGGAGAGCCTATCACACTCATTGGTAGAATCAACAATAATTTCACTATTCGATAGAGGAAAGTCATCTTTAGGAGGGGCATTGTTCAAATAGTTAAAATCTATGTAGATGCTCATGCACCTGTTAGGTTTTGAAATTATGAAAACACTTGAAATCCAAGGTGAATAATCAATGTATCAGATACACCCCACATTTAAAAGGTCTTGGATTTCATTGTTAATCAATAAAGAAATTTTAGAATGGAGTTCTGTAACCTTTTTCTTAACCAGTTGAGTTTCATGATATAAAAGTATATTATGAACTGTAATGGATGGATTGATACCGAACATTCTCGAATAATCTTAGAGAAATTATTTACTAAATTATTTCAAGGGTTCGGTACATTGGTTATCTTCTTTTGATGTTAAAATAATGTAATAATTAATAGAACTTTAAGATCTTCTTTGGAACCATATTTGATTTTTCTTATTTGATTGTCATAATGTTCAATGATCCCTAATGTATGGCATTTAGGGTAAATAGTCAAAGACCATATAGTGAAAAATCATTTTTGATAGAGAAAGCTCACACTTGCCAAGATAAGCATGCTAAATAAGCTGATGATGGAATATTTTTGTATGATTGAAAGATGCTAAATAAACACAAGATCCCACTTATCATTAATTGGGTTTACCATTTGAAAAAATATTAAAGAGTAGGTATCTCAGGTGATGAATATTTCACAATTACGTATGAATATATAAGTTATAAACATGTAATATGACAAAAGTCCATTTTGATGTGATTTACAAGGCCTATAAATTTGACTATCTAAATATTTATAGATTGAAGCACAACTGATTGTAAGCACTAAAGTTCCATTATCCTGTTAGAAATAAGTCTCATTAATTTTAGTGTTTGTACTTTATTGAAGACCAAGTTTTAATGGGTGAGGGGTGGGGATTATGAACTCTTTAATACCTTCTTCCGGTATACTCTAACCTAGTACCTTTGTATCCAATTTATTTTCACAAGTGTGATATTTTTCATATTTATCTAAAACACTTTGGGATAAATCATTAAATATGTTTAATTGTTTGATATTGAAAAAATATATCATAGGATATTTTCCCTTATTTATGGATGAGGATATGTGCCTGAAACATGTGAATGGACTATGGTATGTATGTTGTTTTGATATTTTGTAGGACTACATTCTGTAAATATAAGCATTGATAATGTTTCAATTTATGGGAATGTAATCTTAAGTCACTAAGATCTTTGCATGGGGTTTTTTAATCCTCCTTTTAAAAAATTTAAGCATATATATAAAGTGGAAGAGAAAATACTCATAGCATGAATCTATGTTTTACCTTTGTCACTAGCTTCATTATATTTTATTTGACATTTTTTTTCAAATTTTTTATGTTCTATATAATTTTTCCCTTGGGTTTTTTGATTGACTTTAAAATCAATTAATGATTATATATAATTATTTAATAAAATAATTATGATCAACACAAACTACATTAAGGCCTCACAACATATCTTTAATATTAAATCATTATCAATGACGACCTTCTTATTAATTGAATGACTAATTTTAGCTTCAATGTACAAGGAAAGGTATTTAAAAAAAACATGATCTTGAAGACCAAATCAAATAAATTAGTAGACATTATATGTTTTCCATCATTTATGTTTTAACAATATAAAAATATATGTTAGTTTAGTGTTACTTGGTAGAATAATCTTGTACAAGGTGTTAGGAAATGTTTTCTTTTTTAAATAACTGATTGCTTAAGTAATTATAATATTTAAATCTTGCCTTTAATATTTTTATGTTGGTCCACAATATCATAATTCCTGAGTTTGTAAATCTATATCCAATAATAAAGATAAGATATATTATGGGTTTAAGCAAGGATGTTTTTGTTGACCTTACTTTTAGAACCGAGAGGAGTGTGGCATTGCATGCCCTACTGATTGAAGTTGTTAATACTCCTACCTCATATAAATTCATCATAAAAATAATTGAATGGCCATCACTATGAGGAGTGAAACAAATATATTAAGTTATAGGTTACCTTCACATGAAGCATCACAAATAATCCTATCATGTCCCAATCCATAAATTGCCATCATTTGATAAATACTAGGAAAGATGCAATGGAATGAATGATAAGAATTTGTATAAGATCCATATGATAAATATTAAAAACATGTAAATTTACAAAAGCCCCTTGAATTTTATGTAATTGATCTAATATTTAAAAATGGTCAACCCATAAGATAGAAAAGGAAACACAAGCTTAAGCATGAACCACTACAGAAAAGGAAGGATAAACATATCCATCAAGATGCAATATAATGGGATCCTAGTAATAAGGTGTAATAAAGTAAATGGTTTCCATGAAACTATAGATAATTAAATTTTTGATAATATCATTTTCCATAATCTCTTTCACATATTTTAACATGTTTGTTGCACTTTTATATAATGTCTTGTGTTAATCGCTTATCTTGCCAAAAATTATCCGTAATTTTGTAATAAGCATCACAAATACATATAATACTTATTTATTTTTATAATATTTTATCTTACATCTAATTTTAAACATTGTCATGTTTCTACTAAGACTATGTGCTGTTACATCAAATATAATCAGTCATGCCTATCATATCTTTCATAATTTTATATGTCCCTTTCCTTTTTTTACCCTCCATGTGCCTTTATTTTTGGTTCTTAATATTTCTAAAGTTAGACTATGAAAAAATTATTTCCTCAATAAAATTATTTATGTAAATATTTTCTAATCAATTTGACAAGTGTGTGTGTGTGTGCACGTGCATGCGTGTGCATGCATGACATGTGTGTGTGTGTACACACACACACACACACACACACACACACACACACACAGAGAGAGAGAGAGAGAGAGAGAGAGAGAGAGAGAGAGAGAGAGAGAGAGAGAGAGAGAGAGAGAGAGAGAGAGAGAGAGAGAGAGAGAGAGAGAGAGAGAGAGAGAGAGAGAGAGAGAGAGAGAGAGAGAGAACATATATTTTTATTCTCTATAATTCAAATTAGTGATATCCTATGCCATATCTATTTATATAATATAGGTGTGACCCACTAGGACATATTATTCAATACAAATAGGTGGCCAAAGATATCACCCAATGCATGAATAATATTAGAATTGAGTTTTTTCATCGTAATGTAGACACTCATTTTAAATAAATAAGTTCTTTAAAATATTTAATCTTACATCCTTTGTTCACTTGGCCTATTTGTACTTATGTTAACTTGCAATATATAAAAGAGAAATCATTATTCTAGTAGCTATCTTTAAAGCACATATAACATCATTTAGACATCCCTATTTTTATTATAGGCACCTATGAGGAAATTTCCAATAGTCTATTTCCTTCTAGGATAGGACCTTATTAGGTCAGATAGAGACACATTATGGAATTTTGCACATGGCCTTATCTCCCACATTCCAACAATAATTTTTTTTATTTGATACATTGCATTTTACCCCTCCTACACTTTCATCAATGTCAGTAAGCATAAATATTTAAATTAATCCCTTGTATAATCACATCAAGCCTTATCAAAACATATCTAAAAATCACTTGGAAATTATATTGAACACTAATTTGTTTAACCCTTTTCGAAATAAGTATTAATGGAAAGAGTAGCCTAATTATGTAAGGAGTAAGCTAGTCTAAAAAATTATGCCAATTAAATAAATTTAGATTCTACTGATATTTTGATTACATATTATAAATATAAGCATGTGTTAAAGATGAAAATTAAAATATTCAAATATTTTGATAATAATAATATGAAAGAGAAATTTTACCTAGCTTATACAATGATGTGCAAGGGAATGTGAGTAGTGTAGGTGAAGAAGTGGATTGTTTGAAGATCTAGATCCCAGATATTGGTTGCCAATTATACAAATCTAGGATTCAACCTTGCACACTTGAGAACATGGTAACAAAATATAATAAACCAGAATTATGTCATTATATCTAGGGAAAAGTATAACATCTAGATGAATTGAATGTAGATAATGACTAGAAGACATTGATAGAGGGTATGGTTAGTTCCATGGTACTTCTAGCTCTCCTTGAACCAAGGTGAGATAACTTATGGGGTATATTAATCACAAAGAGGGATATAGTTTAATCTCTATGAGATTACTAGCACACACACAAATTTGACCAAAACATAACCAAACTTGCACATTCCACTTGAGAAGAGTTATCACACAGACTGGGCAAATTACTTTAAAATTAAACAGAAGATACTAAAGATATATGGAAATATGATTATAATCTTCCTTTCTAAGTAAATGATTCAAAATTAAAGGCCAAATGGAAAACTACAATGTTGATATTCAAGGACCACATACAAATTATAAATATACAACATTTATGCATTTGTAGGAAAATAATAGTTAAGATACTCAACAACATGTATTATTTGTAAGGGGTAGGATGGATAGGATAAGTTATGTATATATAAGAGAGTTGTGGTGGCTTTTAAAATAGGGAATTCATTCAAAAACAATGCTATCATTCATTTAAACAAGATAAAGAAAAATATCAATAATGATTTGAATTCATTGATGCCAATCTAATGCAAACACACAAATTTCCCTTGAGATATCTAGAGCATACACTTAAAGTAGAACCTCGAGCACTTTCTCCTATCAAATCCATAAGTCAAGGGTATATTCAAAATAGTCCCAAATCATAATGAAGAAAAGAATTTACAATCATAGGTCATGCCCATAACAACTACAATTAATAGACATAAAATCATATACCCAATGAATAGTCCATGAAGAATGTGCCATTGCACTTCATTGAAAAGAAAGAGTAGACATCATAGATGTTTTCCATTATCTTGAAAGTATATCAATCTACATAATTTTCATAATGCATAATAATGGTAAAAAGGATGATGGATTTGTTCTAAAATAGGGAAGACATGTTCAAAATTCTCTCAAAGTTTGATAATGACTATACAAATGTAATCACCTTAGCAATAGAGAAAAAAACATAGTAGAAATTTAAAAATAAAAAAACCAACCAACCCCTATAAAGAGGAAAATCAATCTTTACTCATACAAATTTCTCACCCAAAATATTTCTATAAGATGTTCCATGTATAAGATGCTCCATGTAGAATGCCTTTATCTTTGTCATGATAGCATCAGATACAGTTGTACTTTTGTAGGACAACTCTAGCTATAATGGAGGAAATGCAAGATCGATGGCCATTTGAATCATGCAAAGAAAAAAAAAACTTCCCTTCAAATCATGCTTCAAATGGTCCATTTTTGCATCAAAACCCTTACAATGATTATCTTCATTCATAAAACTCTTCGACTTTGGCCAAATACTGGTACATAATATTTAGATTATTTATTTTTACCTTTTTTATTTGGAG
>JARHVA010008285.1:252500-312500 GCA_037957365.1 Torreya grandis | reverse complement strand
GCAAATGATAGTACTACAAGAAACCCATTTAAAAATCCAAGATCTTCTTTATTGCTCACCTACTAGTTTAAAATATCATGCACACATCCAAACCAAAGACATTAATGACAAAACCATAAGGCCTAGAGTTCATGAACATTCATATTTAAACCATTTCCAATGTGTCCTAGCATCGGGTTAAAGTCAGGTAAATAGGTCTAAACACCTTGTGAGGATGCATGAATTTGCAAAAGGAATCAACCTTAAATGTTGTTCTTCATACCAGACCCATGTCTGTTCATAATTTAAATGTTAAAGAAGAGAAACCTACAACCTATCATTTATTTTTGAACCATGCATTATGTATTCCTTCAACAAATTTAGTCCTAGTTCATATACTAGGGTTTTGTGAGGATTGGTTACATAGGTTTTATCATGGACATCAAAATATCTTGAATCATCTACAATGCTTTATTGTGGTCCACCCATTTTTTTAACTCTTTTAAAAATAAACTCCCTTATGCACCTTCAACTACTTTGGCTATTGCCTTCAAATGAACTATCATTGTAATGACAAGGCTAGAATAGAGCCTCTCCCCATATTTATGAAGCACCATATTATAAGCATTCCTATAAAGCTCTTCAAAACTTAATAGACTATCATTATTATAATATATCACATTAATTTTGTGCTCTATAATCCTCCATGTCTTTTCAGCATACTTAGGATCCATATCAACCCTATGTTTGCAAGGCTCAATCCTGATATTTTTTTTCCACTGCTCATCCGTTCTTCCCCTCACTTCATCTACCTCTAACTAGATTATCGCACTCATAAATCCTCAAGGGAAAATATAAACCTACTTGATAGGCCCATTTCTCATATTGGTTACAAGCATGTATCCCATGGTATCCAACTAGGAGTTCATACATGGTATCATTTCAGTTTTCAACTATTCTGCTTATCTCCTCATACCTTGCTCTTGTGGAATCTAGGAGTGTGGGAGAATTTTTCATGTCACACCAAATATTGGTACAAAGTTTATACCACTTTCCACCTCTTTCCACTTTTATTCTCCATAGACTTCTACACTTGCATTTTCACCTTTTTTAAACTTGCATTTCACTGCCATAAGTTCCATGGTCCTAATGGTGCATTCAACTCTTAGTAGAACCTAGAAATGCATGAGAAATTTGCACCTTCACTATTAAATGTGTATTCAAATCCTATATCCTTGCCATCATGCCATGTGTTATTTCTATGGGTCATGTTTTAAAACTAATTTTTTATTTCTTCACTTTCCATGTAGGTATGTCCATTATGTCATCCAGTTGGGCATGCACTCTTTTTCATTTAATATTTCCTACCTACTCTTTATTATATCTCATGTAATCTAAGGATGGTGCAACATTTTTCACTTATCACTTTTTGTTGGTTCAAAGTGTGTTCCAACTTCTTGTTTCTACCATATTACCTTGATGTCACTCGATAGGGTTTGAAACCTATTTTACACTTTTCAAATGCAACCAATGTGAAGTTAGTGGTCAAATCTCCACCAAACCTTTCAAGCATATTTTAGGATTTGCTAAAAAAGATTACTCTTTTGAACCTATTCCACATAGGTATGTTCATTTGTGGCATGGTATGCTATGTCAAATGTTGCCTTGGATGTCCTTTTCTAATGTGGTGCTGGTATGATAGTGTGGTTACACCCTTAGATTTTTTTTGGTTATTCATATAAATTTCACATGCCATTTCCTTAGTGATTCATGGTATAGATCCAAGAACTAGAATTGGCTCTCACTTGGTGATGTATACCCACTATGGATGTGTAAAAAACCCAAGAAGATAAGACCATGTTCTAATCCATTAGGCCACAGAGTCAAGATTTTTGCAACTTCTCAACAAACACTCATGGGGGTTTAGTAAAACATGGCAGATTAACAAAAATAGATCATTAGGATCTGAAAACAAACACACAATATAAAACAATTAAAATAACTATACAAACAAGGCCTAAAGCAAATGGGAAATAAATTAATGACACAACAAAAGGGTAGAACTCTACACTATACAACATGGTACATAGATTATGGACTCAATCAAGGAAGTGGTTCAGATGCCTACCATTGATTGGTAGTTCCAATATCTCACCATCCAAGTCTCTCAAGAAGAAGGTATGTTCCTTAATCCAATATTCAATGGAATAGGGACCCATCCATAAGGCATGGAACTTACCATGCTTACCTTTCTCATCATGCCTTTTGTCCCAGAGTAGAACCAAGTCACCTACTTAGAAAGTTCTTGGAGTGACCTTTCTATCAAATATTTTCTTCACCTTCTCCTTGAACTTGAGGTGCCTTTCATGAGTTTATATTCAAATTTCATTAATCTCAATAATTTTTTTAACCTTAATTTTATAGTGGTCGATTTACTAATCATCTTCTAGTTATTGTATGAGATGATAGGTTGGAGATTGCACATTCATATGTAGAACTGTTGGAGCTCCATAAATGATATCAAAAGGGATTCTAATTATAGTTCTCTTAGGTGTAATCTTATTAGTTGATAAGGCAAACTTTGGTTTTTCAACTCACCTCTTCTTATTTACTTCCAAAGCTTGTCTAATAATCTTGAACAAGTTCTTATTAATCGATTCAACTTGCCCATTCCCTTGATCATTGTGGCTAGAAGCATAAGTTAGTTTAATCTCATAGTCTTTGCATAATACCACCAAAGGTTTGGATTTTAATCTCATGGTATTATCATTAATTATATTAATAGGCACACCAAATCTACAAATAATCTAATTTATCAAAAAATCCATGACTACCTAGTGTGTGGCTTTCTTTGTAGGGATTGCTTCAAACCATTTGGTGAAGTAATCAGTCATAAATAGTATCCATTTATGCCCAATGCCTGATGAATGAATGATTTATCCAATGAAATCCATTCCCCATTGTCTAAATGGGCCCATAATCATCATAGGCTATAAGGGAAGAGAACTTGAAGCTTTCATCCTCTCAGTAAAGCACTAACAATTCTCACACCTTCTGACCATCTAAGTAACATCCTTAAACAATGATGGCTACCAATAATTATCTCTCAAAATTTAATGACCTATACCTTTAGGTGTGAAATGGCCACCACAAAATCCACTATGGAAGTCTACAATCAGGATAATAGTCTATTTTTGTAGCATGCATCCTAGAAGAACCCCACCTAGATTCTTGTATGCAAGTCCATTTTCAGTCAAGAGGTAATTTTAGGAAGCAAGTTTGAGAGTTATCTTTGGATTCTTATCCAAACTAGGGGCAATTCAGATTTTACAAGTAGTAAATAATATCCTTATACCATAGAGACACATTAAATTGAATCAAATAATCATCAATATTAATAACAATATTGTTTACCTCAATGGCTTACAAAGTGGTCTTAGCCATAAGTTTGGCTAGACCCGTCCCTATTACTAAATTTTTGTTCTGGATATCCATGTCGTACTCTTATAACTTATTTACCCACCTATACCTCTTATTAGATACTTTAGTTTGAGTTAAAAAATTTAGCATCGAAGTAATATGCAAACTAATCTCTACAAAATTAGACACAAACCTCCTTACAAAGTTAATTTATCCAAAGAAAGACATAATTCCTTTCTTGGACTATGGGATACGTAATTTGTCAATGGATTTGACCCTTTAGGGATCAATCATGAAACCATCCTTAGACACTATATGTCCCAAAAACTTGGTATTCTATACTCTAAAATGGCACTTCTTGGGGTTAATTGAAATTCCAAACTCCCTACACCTAATCATCACCTTTTTTAGATGTTCTAAATGTTCTTCTCTTATTTTAGAGTACATACTAATATCATCCTAATACACAACAATAAATTGGATAATTATCCCTATGAAGTCAATGTTCATATCTCATTGGAACATTTCACTAGCATTCATT
Organism: Torreya grandis; assembly: GCA_037957365.1. Lineage (NCBI taxonomy): Eukaryota > Viridiplantae > Streptophyta > Pinopsida > Cupressales > Taxaceae > Torreya > Torreya grandis. The sequence goes on along the minus strand of JARHVA010008285.1, from coordinate 308,560 downwards.
AACCCATAAGGCATCCTCATAAATAAATAAGTTCCCTATGGCATGGTGAATGCAATCTCAAACCTCTTAGATTCCTTTACCATAATTTGGTTGTAACCTAAGAAGCCATCCAATGTGGACAACATTCCTAATCCTATAACACTTTGTAGTAGGTTTTCCATATTGGGTAATGGATAATTATCTTTCAAATAAGCCTTGTTTAGATTTTGAAGATCCACACACAAGCAGATATCACCATTCTTCTTTCTCATAGAGACTAAATCTTTAACCCATGATGAATACCTAATGGGATAGATGATACCAAAGTACTTCAGCTTCTTCAATTCATCCTACATGTTGGTGGCCAAGATGTGGTTAATGAGTCTGTATTTTTTCCTAAAAGGCTTGATATCATGATGTAATGGGATGACATGCTAGAATAAGTCTTCCCTATATACTTTCAACTCAGAACAAGACCACGGTAAGTAATCTTGGTACTTCCTTATAAGTTACATGTAAGCTTTCTTCTTAGCTACACTTAAGTGAGCACCCAACCAAACCTTCCTTGGGTTCTCATGATAACCCAAGTTGTACTCAGTTAATTTTTTTGAAATGAATGAGTCTCTCAACTTGATTATATGAGCTCCATAAAAAGACACTTATAAACTAACCAATCCTCTTCAAATGGTGTATGTCTTAAATTGAATGATTTCTTTCCCAAACAAGGTCTCCTTCCATCACTGACCTAAACCATAGATTCCAAGTCTATGAGTTGATCATGGAACTCAGCCTCACAATTTAGAAACCTCTTAATTTTTCCATCGTCATCAAACACCTATGAATGATGAAAATTATCTAGGATTGAAGGAATGAGAAGTACCTCCACTTGATATTGGTAGTGAAGACTCATATTTTCAATGTCAAATAAAGCACCTAACCTTGCAAGTTTATCAATTTCTTGGTTGAAACTCTTGTCATGATAACTAATATTGAATGTATCAAATAACTCTAGCAATTCCTAAACAACATTCGAATATTATTTCAACCTTTTATTTTTCATGGTAAAAGCATTATAGACTTTCTTTACTAGCAACTTAGAATCCCCCTTAATAATCAAACACTTGATTCCATAATCACGGGAAATCCTTAAACCAAGAAAGAGTGTCTCATACTCAGTAGTATTATTAGTCTAATAATAATAAATTTAAAAATCAAACATTTAACATTTAACATTGGGGGTAGAGAAGACAACCCCAACTCCATTTCTAAGATTGGATCAAGCCCCATCAAACCACATTCTCCAAAATTCATTTTTTTATTAGGATCTACATCAAAAACAACATAATTTTCATTAATATCAACATTCCCAACAAACATGCCAAGGTCAATGTCCATGTACAACACATCATTGAGATCATGGTTTAGATCTTAAATCACATGTAACATCTTTGGATTTCAATACAGTCTAACCATCTTACCCTCCAATGGAATGGTGGCATAGGAAAGGTTCATTTTCACACTTCCACACATGTTGGTAACCCACTTACATGATAAAAACATCCCCCATTTAGGTGGGTAGTCTATATCTACCACTTCCATGATTAATTATTTTCTAGGGTGAACTACCAATTGCACCACTTGTTCAAAAACTGGAACCTCTCATGATTCCATGGCATAACACTTGACAAAGTCTAACATTATACTCACTCCAAGATCATTAAGGACACTTAAGGGCATCACATTGCAAGAGTTACCAAAGTTAAACATGTAGTTATGAAAAACTAGACCATTAATCAGTAAAGTTGTATAAAATGGATCTAAATTTGGTTGAGTCTCCACCAATGTTGTCCCCAAATAGACCTTAGAGAAACCTTGGATCAATCTTAGCACCATAGTGAATCCTAAAAACATTTTGCATCTCTTCCTATGAATCAATACATGTAATGAGAATGAAATTAAACAATTTGTGATCATCTTCCTCTAATGTGTGCACAAACAACTAGATACACATATCCTCATACTCTAACTCATAATATTTAATGTTATTTTGAAAAGCTATTAAGTGTTGATCACCACTCACCACATTGTTCCGTTGTAATTTAGAGAGGCATTTCCTAACTTCATATGGGACCTCATTAGGATATCCTTCCATCTCATCAAAATTTATAAACTAGAATCTAGGAACATTGAATGCAAGACGTGCATTTTCATCTTGGTCCCTATGCCTCATGATTATTTCAATAGTAGGTTCAAGAATAAATGGTAAAGGGATGTGAGGGGGTGAATGGGGTGGATATGTAGGATCAAACATATGAGAGGATTCAACTGATTGAGAAGGAACTAGAAAATAAATGTTACTATGTTTTTTTAAATTATTAGAAGAGATATGATAGTCCTCAATAATGGGGAGTTCAACCAAAATCTCAAGATTATCAGAGTCTTGGCATTCAGGACACTGCTTAGCGACTAAAATTTTACCTTTAAGAAGCCTCGAAACTTTTCTCCCTCTTATTTGGTGCAAACTTAGGGGTGAGACAAGTCATTTTGATGAGTCACCTTTACAGGATGATCTCAATCCTTCTATCTTTGTAAATAAGAAAGAACATGCAAATATAAAATGGAGGTATTCAAAATAGAAACTAATCTTTCCTAAAACTAGGTGATAAAATTGGAGTCACCACTAGAACTAAAATTCTAGAAAATAACAGCTCATAAACTAGTTGTGATACATGCTAAAACATACTTTGTTGAGTTTAATGATGAGATAATATCACAAAGACACTAAAATTTCTAGAATTATATTAAAAGGGAAAAGACACCTTCCAACATTCAATATTAACAACTCTTTATTGAAAACATAGTATAACTTAGATTATCAAACCTCAAATCTTTGCACATCCCTAAGTGGAGTATTAGCCAAGATAGTTTGAATGGTATAATAGGCAAAAAGATTTAGAATAGGATAATATCTCTATGTAAGAGTCCTCGATAACATAGGCTCCAAAGATCTTTCCTTATTCCTTGGTAATGGTGCTAGTTGGAGTGATGATTCCCAGTTGTACACCTAATTCACTCAGCCTTACACACTTGAGAGAAATGGTAAGCAATGATTGAAAACTTGATAATATGTCATTATATCTGGGGGAGGCTTTGGCACCATAGGATTATTTTGAATGTATAAAATTATTGAGAGGCACCTACATAGGGTATGCTTAGCTTCCTGCTACTTTTGGCTCTGACTAAACCAAGGTGAGAAAACCTATAGGTTAGCTTAAATGTCCATGGGGATTCTTGGAATAAGGAGGAAATATGACCAAAGCATAACTAATTTTTCACACTTCATATTTGAGGTTTGTCACATGAAATTCACAAATGATTTATGTCATATATAAGTTGCTAAAGATAGATAATGGATAATTGCAATCTTTATTTTTATAAAATATTCAACAACAAGGGATAAATGAAACACTTTAGTAGTAGGATTTCAAGCACAAAACTACAAACACATTTCAAATATACAAGATCTTATGCATTTTAAGGTAGGATAGGGTAGGTTAGTTTATGATATTAAATGGAAGGTAGGATAGGGTAGGGTAGTTTATGATATTATCTCATCATGGATAATAACATAGGTTAGGGTAGTTGGTTGTTGTTTGTTGTTGTAGTTGGTTGGTTGTTGGTTGTAGGATAGGGTAGGGTAGTGGTTATTTTTAAATAGTAGGGTTTATTTCAACATAGATGGCATCACTCATTACAAGGATACAAAAAAAATTACTTACAATCTAGTAAAAACTACCAAGAATGATTTGCATCCATTGGTGTCGATACAATGCAAACACCCAAATGATTCATTAAAACCTTGATCATACACTGCAACTCAGATATCAAGTACTTTTTCCTATTTAATCCATAAACCTAGGGTTCCCTTTAAATGTATTCAACAACATGTTTCCAAATTACTTACAAAAGGGATTTATAACCTAGAGATAATCCCAGAATGATAATTACTAGTGAGCATAGAGCAAGATATCTAATCATCTAGAAAATAAAACAAATCATTGTTTTTCATCAATATAAGAGAGTATGAAACACTAGTATTTCTCATTCACTTGGAAAGAGATATTACATACATCAATGTTTCAAAATTCTGCCATGGGGACAAGCATGGTGGCTTTGCTCTTTGTTAGACATAGGAGACACATAAATTCTCTCAGAGCTTACTAATGGCTATACAAGCTATAACCACCTTATCAAGAGAGTCAAAATTCACACACAGTAGTCATCCTTAAGTTTAAAATAGCCTATACTTGTAGAAAAACAAAAGCTAACAACAACCAACAACCAACCCTTGAATAGAAGACATGCCTTCTATTTATACATTTTTAAAACCTTCAAATCTGAGAATTAGAGTTGTAAACTGTAAAAGTGAAAAACACCCCCTCAAGTTCCACCAAGATGATCCCAGCTAGAAAAACCCTTTGGCATGCCTAGAATCTTCATGTATTTTCATGAAAAAAGATCCCTCTAATTGCCTCTTCAAGGAAATAATGGATATTTGTAACAAACTTCCTAATCTCTTGGTTGGAGATGCTTCCAAATGAGTTGGAAATAGATTATCCATGGTTCAAATCCAAATAAACCATTTATCTTTTGTGTAACTACCTGGCTATTCCTTTGACCACATGCTTGCACAGTTGGAACCCCCTTAATAGTTGCCCTTATTTTTATGCATGCCATAGAACATCTTGTTCTTGCAATGATGGCATGGGAATACTCCAAATACATGGTTTCTTGATATATCCTCCTTGGGTTGACCTAACTAGACCTTTCAAACCTACAATATCCTTCCATGGGGGAGTTTGGGCAAATAAATCAAAATGAAAATACATCTTAGTTTTATTTCACCCTTTTAACATTTTGGCTCCAAACTTGCATTTTCACATTTTTCAATTTGCACTTTCACTTTTTTGCAAAGTTTCCCTTTTGCACTCTTTAATCTTCCTTCACATTTACTTTTTTACAAATTTTATTTTTTGCAATTTCCTTCATATTTCCTTTTAAATGCATAAATGCATTATTTTCACTTTTCACCTTTTAGGAGAACCTTGGCCCTCAAGTGCAATTTTCACCAAGTTCAAATTTACATGAAATGTGATTTTCACCAAGTTAAATTTGTATGAAATCCAAATTTTTACCAAGTGTAATTTGCATGGTAATTTTTCAACTCACATATCCCTTTGTAGTCCATGGGATCAAAGAGATGGGAATGCACTTTGCACTTTGTACTTTACATGTTTCGTTGGTGCAAACTACAAGTCAACATCCCATCTCCCCCAAACTTAATTTTCACTTTCCATAATGCACTTCCTAAACCTTCTCATGGACATTTTGAGATCCTTATATAATTTATTAAAAATTTGCAAGTTTTAGTTTTTTCAATAGTACTCCATTTCAGCTACCTAGGCCAACAAAGCACCCAATTTGGAAAATGAAAGTACTATAAGAGACCCCATTAAAAATTCAAACTCTTCTCTTCTGATCACCTACTAGTTTAAAATCTTATGCACACATCCATACCAAATACATTAATGGTAAAACCATAAGGGCTAAAGTTCATGAACATTCATATTTAAACCATTTCTAAAGTGCCTTAGTCTTGGGTTGAATTCAAGTAAATAGGTCTCAACACATTGAGAGGATGCATCAATTTTTAAAATGAATCAGCCTTAAACATTCTTCTCATATCTAAACCCCTATTCATTTTCAATGTACAAGTTCAAGAAGAGGAACCCACAACCTATCCTTTATTTTTTAAGCATGGATTATGTAGTCCTTCCATAAGTATAGTACAAGTCTGTATAATGATGTTTTTAGAGAATTTATTACATAGGTTCTATCTATGTACATCAAAATATATTTAATCATATGCAACCCTTTGTTATAGTCCACCCATTTTTTGTTTAACTATTCCAAAAACAAACTCCCCCATGCACCAACAACTACTTTGGCTATTGCCTTTAAATAAACTATCATTATAATGACAAGGACAGAATAGAGCCTCTCCCCATATTTATGAAGCACCATATCATAATCATTCCAATAGAGTTATTCAAAACTTAATCCACTAGCATTATTATTATATATCTCATTAATTATGTGCTCCAGAACCCTCCATATCTTGTTGGCATACTTAGGATCCACATCAACCCTATGTTTCAAAGGCTCAATCCTAATATTCTTTTTTTTCACTACTCATCCTTTCTTCCCCTCACTTAATCTACCCCCAAATATATTATCACACTCATTACCCTTTGAGGGAAAATAAAAAACCTCCTTAACAGGCCCATTGTGTGCATTGGTTGCAAGCATGTATCCCATGATATCCAACAAGGCATTTGTACGTGTTATCATTTCAGTTTTAAATTATTCTGCTTATCTCCTCATAGCTTGGTCTCATAAAATCCAAAAGTGTGGGAATATTTTACATGTGGCACCAAATTTTAGTGCAAAGTGTATCCCACTTTCCACCTCCTACCACTTTGCTTCTCCACAGACTTCCACACTTGTATTTGCACCATTTTTAAACTTGTATTTCATCACCATAAGTTTTGTAGTCCTGATGGTGGATTTAACTCTTGATAGAACCAAAAAACACATGACCACTTTTCACCTTCATGGTCAAGTGTGCATTCAGATCCTATATCCCTGCCATCATGCCACACATTATTTCCATGGGCTATGTTTTCAGAATAAACTTTGATTACTTCACTTTCTATGTAGGCATGTCAATTATATCATTTAACTGGGCATGCACTCTTTTTCCTTTACTATTTATTGTCCACTCTTTATTCTATCTCACATAATCTATGGATGGTGTAATACTTTGCACTGAACACTTTATGTTGGTGCATAGTGCATGTCAACCTCCCATTTCTACCATATTTCAATAATGTAATTCAATAGGGGTTAAAACATGTTGTTTAGTTTTTAAATACAAAAAATGTGCATTTAATGGTCAAATTTATGCCGAACCTTTCATGCATCTTTCTACATTTACTATAAACATTTACTCTTTTGACACTATTCCATGTAGGCATGTTCATTTTTGGCATGGTAGGCTATGTTAAATGTTATGTTGGATGTCCTTTTCCAATGTGGCACTGGTATGATAGTGTGGTTACACCCTCATATATTTTTTTTGTTATCCATCTAAAGTTCACATACCATTTCTTTAGTTATTCTTGGTGCAAATCCAAGCACTAACACAGTAGTGGAAGCCTTACAATCTATACCTTAGAAAGATGTCATGGATGCAGAATATTAGTCACTGATGAAGAATAAAACTTGGTAGGTTATTGGTCTTCCAGTAGGGAATAAGTCTATAAGTTTTAAATGTGTCTTTAAGACCGAGTATATATCATATGGTAGTATTGATAAGTGTAAGGAAGGGATATTTTCAAAAGGTTATGCTCATAAAGAAGGCATTAACTATTAGGAGAATTTTGCTCCCATAGCTAAGATAAAGACTATTACAATCATTTTTGTTATGGCTACATAGTTTAGATGGAAAGTGCATCAAATTTACATAAAAAATGCTAGAATAAAAAGTGTGTAGGTTTATCAAGTCTCTCTATGGGCTGAAATAGGTTCTTCGAGCATGGTATATCAAGATTGATGATAATCTCATAAAAACATGGATTCAACAAGAGTCCATAAGATCCTAACCTCTACCTCAAATAGAATGGGGGTGAGGTTGTTATAGTGATTTTTTATATTGACAATATATTCATCACTAGAAGCATAGTGAAGATGATCGATGCAACTAAGAATGATCTCAAGCGATCATTTGACATGATAAATCTTGGGCTGCTACACTATTATCTTGGTTTGGAGGTATGGTAAAAGGAACATTACATTTTTATTTCATAGAGTAAGTATACCAAAACATTGCTCAAGAAATTTAGGATGATAAAGTACAATCCTATTATAACACCTACAGAGACAAGACTTCAATTGTCTCATACAAATCCATCACTGAAATTAAATACAACTCTATATCGATAGTTTATTGGGAGTCTCATTTACTTGACATATTATAGGATATATATTAGATATGTTGTCAGCTATATTTCTTGGTTCATGTAGGAACTAATGGTGGCACACTTTAAAGTGGTAAAGTAAGTATTGAGATACATCAGAGGAATAATTGATTGTGGCCTAGAGTACAATAAGAATGATAAGTTCTTCTTGATAGGATACATGGATGTAGATCATGCAACTTTTATTGATGATAGAATCCCACTTATATATTTGTGTTCTTTTTAGGATCTGGTCCAATTTCATGGGGAAAAAAGAAGAAAAATTATGTTTCTAAATATTCCATAGGGGCATAATATTTCCTTACATCAGTATCTATCTACAAAGAGATATGTGTACATCATATTCCTTCAAAACATGGAGTTCCATAGACTCAACCTACAATTTTGAATTGTGAAAATTGGGGTGTTATACATCTTGTTCACAATACAATTTTTCATGAGAGAACCAAATAATAGAGGTTTAGATTTGTTTCATACATGAACATGTTCAGAAGCACAACATATAGTTCTAGCATTGCCCCACTTAGGATTAGTATGTAGATGTATTCATGAATTCACTTGCACATAAAAAATTTGAGGCATTAAGAAATTCTCTCTCTTATTTTCTTTAGTCTATGATCAATTAAGGGGGGAATGTCAGAATAATAAATTTTTCCTAGCCTATTGTGATAAATGTCTCAAGGTATTACACCTTTGATTGACATAGGTTAGTTAGATGGGGTATTTCCTAGGTGTGATTAGTTTTGTTGTGAGTCATAATCCCTTATAGAAGAGGATATTAAATATCCCTTTGTATTGTATAAATAAGCACCTCTTATAGTTTTTTTTTTATTAATTTAGTTAATTCAATTCATTCAATATTTCACATGAAGCTTAATTATCTGGTTCATTATTCTTTTATAGTGCTTAACTTCATCATCTTCTCCTAGATATTACATGAATTGATAGGTTAGAAACTATAAATTCATAATTAAAACAACATGAGCTCCATAAACAAGCTCAAAATGGCTCTTACTTATAGCTTTCATAGGTGTAATTTTATTATCCCAAAAGACAAATTTCGTTGTTCACCCCACTTCTTCTTGTTTTCTTCCAAAGTCCTTCTAATGATTTTGAGCATGTTCTTATTACTAGATTATGCTTGCAAATTCCCCTGAGGGTTGTAATTGGAATCATAAGTTAATGTGATCTCATATTCTTTACATAATGCCACCAAAGATTTATCTCTAAAGATCATGGAATCATCAACAATTATCTTGATAGGCACACCAAATCTATAAATAATGTGATTCAAAAGAAAATCCATGATAACCTAATATGTGGATTTCTTTGTATGGACCACCTCAACCCATATTTTGAAGTAGTTAGTTGCAACCAATGTCCACCTATGTCAAATTCTTGATGTATCTGTGATCTCCCTAATAAAATACATTACCAATTATCTAAATGGGCCTTCAACTGATACAAAATGTATGGGACGAAGCCAGAAGATTTCAACCTTACAACAAAGTGTTGACATTTTTCAAATTTTATTACTTATTTGTAACATCCATGAATAGTGTTGGTCATCAATAACCATTTCTCAGAATCTTATGAGCTATGACTTGAGGTAAAAATTTACCACCACATACCCCGCTATTAAAATTTTCAACTAAATTAGTAGTTTATTCTTCTATCAGGCATCTTAGGAGAACCCCATATATATTCTTCCATGCCAATCCTTTTTTAGTCAAGAGATACTTTTCACATATAATTTTAATATTTATCATTTTATTCCTATCGAATTTATGACAACACTCCAATATTTTCAAATAATGAACAATGTCCTTATACCAAAGAGTGATGCTAATTCTACTTAAATAATCATCATTATTAAAAATAATAGTGTTTACCTCCACATGTTGAAAATTAGTCTCAACTAGAATCTTGGATAAGCCCATCCCTCTCACCAACATGGTAATTTGGATCTTTATGTCATAATATTGCAAATTATTAACCCACTTGCACTTCTTTATCTATACTTCAATCTGATTCAAGATGTCTTTGACTATTGTATGGGAGACATATGCAATAATTTTGTAACTCATAATATAAGGTTTGAATGCTTTATTAGCTTTCAATAAGGTAAAAGCTTGTTTTTCTATGATAGTATAGTTTAGTTGAGACCCCTACATAGCTTTACTAAATAAATATATAGGATGTTCATGACCATCATCATTATTTTGCAATATCATAATAGATATTGTAGTAAGTGATACAAAATAGAATATTTGAAACTCACTAGTGTAATTAGGGCTAGCCAAGATAGGGGTAGACTTCAAGGATCCTTTGATGTCATTAAAATCTTGTATGTCCTTGTCCTCCCACCTGATGATTTAGTACTTATTTAATATGGAATTAATAGGCAAAGTGATCTATGAAAATTTACACACAAACCTTATGATGAAGTTGATTTGTCCAAAGAAAAAATGAATTCCCTTATTGGGTTACAAGATAGGCACTTTGTCACTAGATTTCACTCTCTCTAGATCTGACATGACACCATACTTAGACACTATGTATCCTAGAAATGTAGCCTTTTATACTTCAAAATGACATTTTTTTCGATTAAAGGAAACACCAAATTCCATGTACCAAATGAATACTTTTTTTAGATTCTCCAAATGCTCTTTTTAATTTTTGGAGTACAATTTCATGTCATCCTAATACACAACAATAAATTTGTTAATTTCACTTGCAAAAGTGACATCCATATCTCTCTGAGACATTACACTAGCATTTGTTAATCAAAAAGGCATCCTCATATAGACATAAGTGCCCCAAGGCATGGTAAATGGAATCTTAGGTCTCTTATATTCTTTCAACATAACTTGGTTATAACCTAAGAAACCATCTAATATAGACAACATATCTGATCTTACAACACTCTACAACACATTATCCATATTAGGTAAGGGGTAATTATCTTTCAGAAAAACTTTATTCAATTTTATAAAATCCACACATAAGTGGGTGTCACCATTCTTATTTCATATAGGGACTAAGTTTTCCACCCATGATGAATACCTGATGGGCTAAAGAATCCCACTATCCACAATTTTTTTGAACTCTTCCCTCATCTTGGTGGCTAGGATGGTGTTTATAGGTCTTTATTTTTACCTGAAAGGTTTGTTTACAGGTTGTAATGGGATGAAATGTTGAAACAATTAATCTTTATATGCTTTCAGTTCAAAATAAGACCAAGCTAAGCAATCCTAATCATTCTTTAGAATTTATATATATGCTTGCTTCTCTTTTACACTTAAGTGATTACCCATCTAGACCTTTCTAGGATTTTATTTAGAGCTCAAATTACATATAGTCACATATTTTGAGATAAATATATATCTAGTTTTAATTATGTATTATCCATCAAAATATACCTCTAAACTCACCAATCCTCTTGGGATGGTGTTTTTTCCAGCTAAATGATGTCTTACCCCAACAAGGTTTCCTTTCCATCACAAATTTGGGCAATGGATTTTGAATCTATGATCTTATCCTTAAATTATGCTTCATAATTGAGAAACCTTTTGATTTTATCATCATCATCAAAAACTTTCCAATGATGAATTTTATCTAGTACTGAAGGTCTAACAAGTACATCCACTTGATACTGACATTGAGGTTTCATATTCTTGCTTTTAAACTAAGAAACCAATCCAAAAAGTCTATTAACTTCATCATTGAAACTTCTATCATGATAAAAAAATATTGAAAGTGTCAAATAATTCTAACAAATCATATGTTACATGTATATATTGTTTAAACCTTTTATTTTTTGTGGTATAAGAATTTCAAAATTGTTTAAACACTAACTCAGAATCACCCTTTACTTTTAGACTTGTAATTCCATGTTCTCAAGCAAACCTTAAACTAAGTAAAACTGCCTCCTATTCCACAATATTGTTAGTGCACTCAAAATACAACTTAGAAGAAGACTTAAAAGTTTTCTTATTTAGGGCATAAAAGACAATACTGGCTCCATTTCCAAGATTATAGAAATCCATATCAAAAGACACTTTCCAAACATCATCACTTTCTTCATCACATCAAGAACCAAGAATAGTAGATTCTTTAACATAATCTACATTTCTAACAAAGTTACCTAGCTCCACATCAGTGTCAAAAATATCATTTAGAGCACATGTTGGATCCTCAAGCACATGTAACATTCTAGGCTCTATATGAAGTTTCACCATCCTACCCTCCAAAGGAATTATGGAATAAGATATGTCCATCTAAACACTACCACCTATGATGGCATATCTCTTTATTGAAAATAGCATTCCCCACTTGGGAGGGTAATCCACAACCGCCACATCCATGTTAAGGAACTTACTTGTATGAAGTGCCAATTGCAGTTCTAATCCTTTAACTTGTCCAAAAACTTTTCCTCTATTCATTCCATGGCATAACACTTGCTAAAATAAGATTTTATTTTTACTTCAAGATCATTAAGGACACATAGGGGCATCACATTGTAATAGGCTCTAGAATCAAACATATAGTTGTTAATAATCAAACCATTAATCAATAGGGTAGTGTAAAAAAGATAAACATGAAATTGAATTTTGATTAATGTAGTCCCCAAATAAACCTTCAAAGCTAGTTTAATAATCTCATTTGAGTCTTTATTATCATCTAGATGTATTGGGGGTGATCTCATTGGTAGGTATATTATCATTGAACTCTAGATATTCAAATTTCCTCCTTCTATGTTCTAGTATTCTTAGAAATTCAACAAGTAGGATAGTGATTTTTAATTGACTCAATACTTGGGCCATATCACACATGTTTTACTAAGGAAGAGGAGTATTTGGAAGAAGGGTGATAATACCTTCTGCATGAATACAATCATTTAAATTTAAAGGTGGAACAGGATGGGATGAACTAGCATTCATAAAAACATTTTCCAAGGGTGGGTTTATTATTACATCATTAGTACCCTTATGAATACTAGATATGAAAAGTTCTCTGTTCTTAGATAAAACACCTTTTTGTTTGACATTTTGGGAAGTAGGTGATAGTTTAAAAGTACTAGGGACTTCTTTGTTTTTACTAACTTATGTATGTTTATCCCCTACCCTTGGATCTTTAAGGGTATTCTTTTGTGGAGAAGCACCGTATTTCTTACTTATCAAGATATATTCTTTCTATTAGGTAACTACAACATTAATTTATAACTACCTATCCTCAAGTGAAGGAATTACAACACCATAATTTTTAATCATCATGGATATTAAAAATGTAAATTCATTATTGGGTAATTCATTTGCTTGTGTCATCTTTATATCACAAACAAATTTAAGATTTGGGACACATACCTCTTTGATTTTTCTCCAAAAATGATCAATGGTAGTAACACTTAGTAGTTTTATGGATGTAGACACTTTATTTCAAAGTATTTAACAATCAAACATCATAATATAATCATTTTTAGATGCAGACTTAATTTCCACTATATTTTCATCAATTCTTTTAGTAGTATCAAAAGGAGAATGGGGAAGGAATCACTTATCACACCTACCAATGTAAATATCATAGTCTAAAACATTGACCTTAGCATTCAATATATTAGGAACCTCCTTTCCATCTCTTGTATTCTAATTTCTATCATTTTCAGTAGGTCTCTTTCGTCTATCATTATCTCTAATTTGTAAAGAGGATGTCCCTTATGCTTGATTATGTTTTTGATCTCTCAGCTGACTAGAAGATCTATGATTAATCCCCTTCTCGGCTTTGGACAACTTGTATGGCATCTCATTCACAATAGTATCTAAGGTTTTCACAGTCTCCTCAAGGTTGGAAGTCTTATTGGATTGAGATTTCTCAAGACTGATCAACTTTACATCAACCCTTTTATTTAGAGGTTTAACCACAACCTTTATGTAATTTTCAATTTGGATGGCCATGTTGAATTCTTTCCTAAAATTTGTGGGATCCTTATCTCTCAAGTAATGTGTATCCTTCTTATCGAATGCATCACATTATTTAATCAAGTAAGCATTATCACTTGCCCTGATATTATCAAGTAACCTCATCATAGTATTATTAAACCTTGTATAAAAAACCTTCACATACTCATTTAGGTTCTTCTTTATGTTTTAAAATTCTACCAGAAGAAGACAATGATCAATTCTATCACCATATTGTATTTTGAAAACATTCTTCATTTATTTCCTTGAATCTATGCATCCATGGTGAAGGGAATTGAACTATTCATGAACATCTTCATCTAGTGTGTGCATAAAAATCTTAATACAAACATCCTCATACTTAACATCATATTCTTAAATTTTAATGTAGAAATCCCTCCAATTCTACTCTCTAGTCACTACATTATTCCATTGAAACCTATGGAGTTGATTCCTTACCTAATTTGGAAATTCATTGGAGTAACTTTTTATTTCATAAAAATTAGTAGGTTTGAATCTAGAAATCATGAATGTAAGATGTTCATTGTCTTCATGATCTGTATGCCTCATGATTTCTTTTTATGGTGGACTCAAAATCAGATGATAAAGGGTTGTGAGGGGGTGAGTGAGGTGGACTTAGGGAATCAAACCTAGGAGGAGATTCATCTTGTTGAGAAGGTGTTGGCTAATAAATAGGACTATAAGGCTTTTAGTTATTAGGAAAGCTATAAAACTATTGAACAAAAATAAGTTAAGGTGTATTAGAATTATGGTGGTCCAAGCATTCCTTTCATGTAGAATTTTTTTCTTCATATGGCATCAAAATTTGTCTCGTTCTTCTATGATGAACACTTAACTCATAGACAATCTATTTTGATGAATCACATTTGAAGGAGGATCATAGTCCCTCCAAATTTACAAATAATAGAATACTCAAAATTAAATTAATTAAAATGGACATTGATCATTAAAAAACAAATAAAACATTGGAGTCACCACTAGATTAAATATTCTAGAATAAAATAGATCACAAACATATAGTGATACATTATGAAATTATACATTATTTTAATTAGTGATGAGATACATAAAAAAAGACACTAAAAATTTAGATTCATGTTTAAAATATCATATCATTTTAAAACATGAAAAAATAACTAGTTCTCTTTAATAGTTTCTAGTAGCACAGGTTCTAAGGATCTTGTGCCCAAATATGGTGCCAATGAAGGTGTTCTGAAGTTGATGACCCAAAGTAATAAATAACTACAAAACATATACAAATAACTTTAGGACATGAATAGATAATAGTCCTCTACAAGAATCCCTAACAAAATAAGTTCCAAGGTGCTTTCCATGGTAATAGTGCCAAAGAAAGTGTTGCATAGTTGATGGTCCAATGTAGAATATAAGTGAAAAGCATAAACAAATAAATTTAGTACATGAAAAAATAATAATACTCTACAAGAGTCCTTAGCAACACAAGTGTCAAGGATCTTTCCTAGTAATGACTCTATCTACGTGTTGGTTCTAATGTGTACACCTCTAGGATTTAGCCTTGCACACTTGATAAGATGGAAAACAAAGATGATAAACCTAAATTATTTCATTATATCTAGGGAAAGTTTTAACATTTATATGTAATGAGTTCATATAATTATTGAAAGACACTAATAGAGGGTATGGTTAGTTCCCTTATACTTATGGCTCTACCTAAACCAAGGTGAGAGGACCTATATGATAGCTTGGTCACAAGGAGGAATACTATAGTTAAATATCCAAAGGATTAGTGTCAGATACAAAGATTTGATCAAACAATAACCAAACATGCACATTCAACTCAAGAAGAGTTGTCACATAGACTTGGCAAATGACTTTAAAATCAAACCCAAGCAACTAAAGACAGATGAAAATATGATTGCAATCTTCATTTCTAAAACAATTGGTAACAACTAAGGATGAAAGGGAAAATTATAATGTTGGTATTAAAGTATCACTTATAGACACATTCTATATATACAAAATCTATGCATTTATAGGTAAATAACACTTAAGATACTCGACAACATGTATTATTTGTAAGGGGTAGGATGTGTTATATGTGTATAAGTAAGTTGTGATGGATTTCAACATAGGTATTCCTTCAAATACCATTCTATCATTCATTCTAAGATGTAAAACACTGAATAACAAGATAAATAAAGAATGATTTTCATTCATTGATGCTAATACAATGTAAATACTTAAATGACCTTTGAGATCTCTAGAGCATACACTACAAGTACAGCCTCAAGAAATTTCTCCTATCAAATCCATAGGTCTAAGGTATTTTAAAATAATATCAATAAAACATTCCCAAATCACAATGTAGAAAGGAATTTACAATAAGTTTTCATTCCCAGAATGACTACTATTAATAGACATAAAACCAAATAAGCAATCAACAATGCATGAGGAATGTGCCATTGCAATTTATTGAAAAGAATAAACAGAAATCACAAATGTTTTCATTAACATGAAATTTTATCAATGTATATTATGTTTATAATGCATAACAATGATAAAAATCATGTTATATTTGGTCTAAAATAGTGGAGACATATATAAAATGCTCTCTGAGTTTATTAATGACTATACAAAAGCAATCACCATAGTAACAGAGACAAAAATGCAAAGCATAAATTCAAAAATAAAAAACCAACCAACCCTTTTAAAGAGGAGAATCCCTCTTTACTTATACAAGTTTCTCACATAGAATATTCCTAGAAGATGTTCCATCTAGAAGATACTTTTGAATATGCTAGGAGACTCTCATGCTTTACAATGTGATCATTTTGGTAATTGGTTATCTATGTAATGATGAGATTGAAAAAAAGCATAGATCTAATTGGCTCAAAGCTTCGTGTAGTTAATATTGAGGGATAATATTATTTCTGAGTGCAAAATAAACTGTGTCTTCTTGTGAAACCATTTTTTCTTATTCTCCAACTAATCATTTTCCCACTCAAAATCTCTATGATGGCTGCCCTCCTCTTTTTGAATGTCAAAGAATGCCTTTATCTTTGTCATGATAGCATTAGATATACTCACATATTTTCATGACTAATCCATCTATATGGGATGCAATGTGGATCCATGGCCATTTCAATCATGTGGAGAACAAAATAAATTCTCCTCAAAATATGATTCTAATGGCCCATTTTGCCTCAAAACCCTAGTAGTGATTATCTTCATTCATGAAACTCTTCAAATTTGGCTAAATATTGTTATATAATACTTATCTTCTTTTTTTTACCTTTCTTCTTTGGAGTTCAATTCCAAAATTGACACTAACACATGCACCTTTTCCGTCCCATGGGATTTTGAACCTTATTTGTACTTATGAACTTTGTGGAGTTTCAAACTTCTTGTGCAATTTTGTAAGTTGGTAATATTTCAGACTTTTGTTGCATGCTTATACTACACCATGTAGTATTTTAGAAATCTACTATATGTTTATAAATTATAAATTGCATTTTGATGTTGCAATCTCCACTAAATCATCCACTTTAGTTTTTGTTTGAACCTCTCTACCACTTTATTGTCAACCTCCATGTGGGATTTAAATGTCAGCATGGAATTTACTTCTATTTACACATTTAGGTAAGATTTTGGTAGCATAACACAATTATCAAGTTGCATCAAAAGTTACAATGTGACATTGTACTTCCCTCATGGATCTCTGCTTAAATTTAGACACATGACTTTTAGCGTGGGCATCTCCCTTCAAGCCTCTCTTTGTAATTTTAAAACATAAAATGTAAATTTTCTTTTTGATATTGTATTTCCAACTATAAAATTTATATTGACTTGATCTTAGCCTACAAGTTACAGGCTTCAGGGTTTGACTTACACATTATAAATTTAAAAAAAAATGTTACAATGTGTTGTTGCATTTCTACTTAAAATATTTTCTCCTTGAGCATTTTAAATTCTATTAATTTTGACCTTCATTCTCCTATGTGAATGTTGACATAAGATAATACATGGTATTTAAAACATTTGCATGGATTTCATTTTATTGACACATCTAGGCATGGTTTGGAGCTTGGTTTGTAAAATGCAAGTTTGAACTTATTTTTCACTTAACATTTTCTGTTGCCTTTTTGAATTTTATACTCTCACTTTCCTTTTCTCTTTCCTTCTATTTTCTTGTGGGCTTTAAGATCTTAATAGTAATTTTCAAACTTGAAACTTAAAGTTACAAACACGATGTCTCATTTCCATTCCATCCTTTTAAAAATATCGCTGGAATTATTACTTTGATGCACATTTTGACAATTTTTATTTTATAATTATACCTTGGATTTCCATGTGTACCATGACATAATACTTTATCATGTAATGAGTTGTGGGGTTCAAACTTTTATTTGCATATTGCATGTCTAAACTTGCAATGTGATTTTACATTTCCCTCTTGAACCTCCATTCCTTTTATTCTTTTGTATTGGGAAATAATAAACATTGTATTTTTAAAATACTTAGTCATTTTTTAAATGCTTCTCAAACCAATTTCACCATAAACCTTGTTAATGCCATATTAAACATAAAGATGAAAATGTTAATTATTAATGAAACCAAGCTTATGGGGTTTGTACAACATAGCTATAAAAGTGGATTTTTATGATCCATATGATCACTTATTGAGAATAGGGGAAATATTTAGACCCTATAATACCTATATCTCAGGAATGGATAGAATTTATCGAGCATATTTGGGCAATAACACCATCATTAGATTATAAATTTTGATATTAGTATGGATACTTGTATCACCTTATGAACACTATCATTGATGTTATTGTCTTCATTATTTCACTAGTGTCTGCTCAAAAATATTGACTCTTTTATAAAAATTCCACCTATACCTATTATTCATGATTGTCACCTTTTAGATTATTTGCTTAGATCAAGTGCATAGGTTTTTGATATCAATCTTTTAATCATAAAACTTAGATCCTTCAATTAGGGCATGCCACGTTGAAAAAGTGGAGATTGATGGTCTCAAGTGAATTTCATCTAAAATTAAATGGTTCCCTTTTATTTATCACTACCTACATAGCCATATAATCTAAACAGGTCCTCAGACTAATTTAGTTATCCCCCTTATATGGGCTAGTGTGTGAACAATTATTTAATATGTTTTATGTATGTGCATGAAATAATATTTCTTGTAACTTTTCAAATATTACTCCCTTGTTGTTATTTTTATAATTTATAATTGTAATAATATTTATCCTAGGACTATAAATAGAATAGAGAAAATAAATTAGTTATGTAATTGATTTTCAATAGTGTAGTGTAATATAAAGAGGTGTTTGTTAGATTAATAAAAAACCTATTAAAATGTTTCTCATAAAAATGTTCAAATAAAAAAATAGGATTTTTATACATATCAAAATATTTGAAATTTTGAGTGTTTGTAACTAATGGACACATGTGTTGGAACAAGGACACTAGTATTGGCCGTGGTGGCTAAGTCTTGATGCAAGTGTCTAGGAAGATTTTTTTTTTGAACATTTATAACTAAAATTAAATGATACATATATCTTTTAAAAATTTATTATGTGCTACAAGTGATATGGGTAATAAAAATATCAGAGTTAGACTATAATATAAGCAATGGGACATAGTTAGATAGAGAATTCAAGCATTTCAACTGAAATGTAGGTCAAGAAATAAAGGTTAGTTCCATGATTGGTATTTTTAAATTAGCTAATACTAATTTAACATATAAATACATATCTAATAATTCATAATAAAGATAATTTTTTTAATATTCCCCCTTGAATCTATATTAACCTTGCCCCCTGAATGACCCCAATACCCTTTAATCTAAGAAGAAGAAAATTTGTTGAAGTTTTATAACTGACATTGAATATATGTATAAAATGTTAATCATATTTTGTGTTATAGGTGATCTAAATAATCAAAATATTAGGGTTCTACTATAATATAATAATTTATAAATAGGGACATGGCAAACTAGAGCCTTTTGGTAACAAGGTAGATCAAGAAATGAAGGTTCAATCCATGATGCATATTTTCTAGGTGTATAACACTAATTTAAACTATAAATACATTAGTTTTTTAATCCTTTTAATATTATTCAAACTTTGTTGTTTAATCCTTTTGTAAATAATAATTAATGGAAATATTAGCCTAATTTAGTAAGAAGTAATATACTCTAATAAAATAGGTCAATTAAAAGAATTTAGATTCTACTGATATTATAATTAGATATACTAAATTTGTGTATATTTTGAATATAGAAATCACAACATTTAAATATTATGATAATATAAATACAAAGAATAAATTTTATGAATCTTATATAATTAAGTGTAGGGATATTTCAATAGTTTAGTTATAGAAGTTGATTTTCTATAGATCTAGATCCCATTATCAAATTCTAGATATTTGCTTTCTATTAGTATGGATACTTACATCACCCTATGGACACTAACATCAAAATTGGTGTCTTGAATCTTTCACTATTGTCTGGTATGAAATTTTGAATCTTTTCTTAAAATTCCACCTACACCTACTAAGATTGACAATCAATATTTATATTTTATATTTAGATTTTGTATATAGGTTCTTGATGTTAGTATTTTTACCAAAACCATAGACCCTCTAATTGGGTCATTCCACCACATAATAATGGGTATTATTGGGCTCAATTAAAGTTGATCTAACCTCAAATACTCATATTTTAGAAAGTGCTACCTACATAGACATGTAATCTAAAGAGGGCCTCACATCGATGTAGTTATCAGCCTTATGTGGGCTTATGTGTGAATAATTTTTTAATATGTTATATATAACTACATGTAGTAATATATCTTGTAATTTTAAAAATATGGATCATGATTTTCTATTTTGATGCTTCATCCATGCAATAATATTGATCATATGATAGACTATGATATAGCAAAGAATAGTTAAAAATAACCTAGTTGTGTAATTGATTTTTAGTAGTGTAGTGTAAGCATGGAAAGTGATTTCTAGAATAAAAAATGAGATATAACTTGTATTTATAACACACCTTTTGAAAATTTTCTCATAGAATGGTTAAAGTAAAAAATATGGCAACATGTTCATATCAAAAGATTTGAAAATTTGAGTGTTTGTAAGGTTAATATACCTACATTAGAATAGGGACACTATAATCTAGGTCTTAATGAAATTTTTTAGGAAGATAAAGGGTATTTGAAGTTATTTTTAATGTTCTATATTTACACACTAGCTGAAAAGGAGATTGTTTCGATCTTCCTACTCAAATATAGTCTAACATGGGACTAATCCCAAGGTTTAGGTATCCTAATAATGGATCAGACCTCCAGAAAAGGTTGGCTTACTTTTGGATCTATCACCTAAACTAAACCTAAACTAGCACTTGCTTGGAAAAATGAGAGATAATTTGATGAAAACATTAAATATCATGTAAAGGAGATGATGCACTAATAATTTGATCAATCAAACTCACATGATAAACACTATTGGACACTTTTAAGACTAAATAATATCATTCTCACATAAATATTTTAGAATAAGGCATTAATTAGTTATCAAATTAGCATGAGAGGGTAAATATCCACTTTGAATCTAGACAACGAACTGTAAATTGTACTTAAAATGAATTGTGAGAGTTACAAGCTATTGAAGGTGTGAAAAACTTAGACATAAAAAATGAACATACATTCACTTAACCATAGTACATGAATAAATGAGACACAATTTAGTCTAGCTTAGAAAATGATGGAATTAAGTCTTTATTGATTCAAAAGGTGTTACAGTAAAAATTTTAGCAGAGTTTGATCATACCAAAATGAGTGATCCATTTTAAGGCTTGAAATCATATATTTATAAAAAAGAGAAGGAGAGAAATAATTGAGTAGATAGAAAACATCGAACAAGGTCCAACTACTCTTGATGGATTAGCATTTTTGAGGATGCTGACTCATGACCTTATCCACAAGGAAAAAATCTTGTAAAATAATTAAATGTCCATTTCCCTTATACAACCACTAGGTGTCATTTTTGGAATACTATGTCATTATATAATGATCTGTTAATGAGGACCAATGTCTTGGAATTGATAGAATTATGCCATATGTGCTTTGGGTGGCCATAAGAAGCTACTGATTGAAAATGTGACCATACCAATAGGCAATAAACTTCTCCATGATCAAATTTACATTTGTATTAGTTAAATGTCAAACTTGGGTCCATTTTATAGAAATAAAACCAATCTCAAACCATTGGTTTTCACATAGTCACAATATTCATGAAAACCTACAAATTGCTTGACTTTGTGTCATAATTATTGGTCTATATTCGACCTTTATATTAAACCTAAAAGACCTATTTTACCTATATGGATCTTTACTGGTGATTCTTGGTCCCACTAATTCCACCTATTTCTTACTTGAGCTTTGGTCCTTTTGCAATTAACTTTGCCCAGGTCAAATAATTCACCGTTGACTTCCATTGAAAATGTTTGGGGCACTCCCTTTCCTTATTGTCTATCTATTTCCAACTCAAACTATTGACATTTTGACCCATATTACTTCATTGATTTTTATTGGTACAAATTCCTACTAATCATTGATCCCCTACCAAGCTAATGGGATTATGTAGCCTATTACACATGCATTTGGTTTTGAGATCTATTGGTCCCTTTGACCTATACTCATTATTAGATTTGAATGTATGATCAAATGTGTGTCATTAGATCTACATAGGAGCCATGGTTTAAAATTCAATAATTATTTATTAAGTCTTAAATTTGGCATCTGTATGACCATTATTTGACATCCCCATGAAAGTATTTGACATCCCATAAACTATCAAATTTAAAATCAAATGGAATTTTGTAGTGGCTTAAAGTTGAATCTCATACAAACCTCTCCTATTATTTGATCAAATTTTAATATTTATATCTTGAAGCACAAAAATCATGGAGGGACCAAATTTTTTTGAAGATGATCCTGAGACCAAAAACATTGTGCCCACTTGATCCATTAGCTCTGGCAAATTTCTAAGTGGAGATTAAAAATTATTAAATTATCTAATATTTGTGTCTTTGCATGATGTCCATGTGAATGTATCCCATTTTATCATTTAAATCTCAATAGCTACTCATTGAGGCCTTAATTTGACACCTGCATGACCATCTTACTCTATGTGACCAAATTTTGAATTCCATAACTTAATATAGGAAACTAGCAGGGACTTAAAACTTGAGGATATATTTTTGTCACAAGGCACTTTATGGTATTGCAATCCTATTACTCATGAGGCACTCTAATTTGAGATAGAAATTGTACAAGATAGTCGGTTTATTTGTTTCATGCATGGCATCCTAGTGATGGTCTAGTTCCTAAAATTTGAATAGTCCATTTGTTGTTCAATATTTCAAGTTTATGATGATCTCTTAAATATTTTACATCATATTTCATGCTCTTGGACACCATAAAAACTACTTGGATCATTCAACTACAACTGTGGACCTATCTCTTGAAGATTAATGAAATCACACTTTGAGTTTCCTTAACATGTTTCAAAATATTTTCAAAAGGTACATGACCTCTATTTGAGGTCTATGTACTCCTTTTGACAATGGTTCACTCTTAAATTAGGATCCTACTCCTTCCATTGGACTCTTGTACTAGACACATTTTTATATATAAACCAAATTTCATCAACATTTTTGGTGACTTAGTTGGGTAGCATACCTTCTATGCTTGAGAATTTGGACCAGATACATGACTCTTGGATCATTTACATTATATGTGGACCATTTACATGATTTCAATAAAACCTTTTGAATTTCAAAGACAAATAATTCCAACATACAGGGAAAGAAAAAAAACTTGAAAGGGAAACTAAATTTAATAAATCAAAGGCAACCAACCTACTGAATAATTGTGCAACAAAGAACTTATTTGGGATAAGACAGAAAGGAAAAAAACTAATATGTTAAAAAACATGTAGATAAAACATAAGAACAACTAACTATGTATACGTAACTTAACTTTTTTAATATCAGTGATTTAGATTTATCTCATTGACTAGGATAGGAAGCTCTAACCATTCATCCTTGTGACTTGGAAATTTTTTTGGGGCTTGCATCTGGATACTGTATATGGACCACTCCAGAGAGAATCAAATTTTGTGTGCCTTCTTGGCTTAGCTCTATCTTCATACCACTTGAAGACTAAATCTCCTTCTCATAACCCTCTTGAAGAAACTCTTTTATCAAAAGATTTATTTACCATTGCTTGATGTGATTACATAGCCAAAATTAATTGATGCCTTATTTCTTCTAGCTCCATGAGCTTAGCATATTTGATTTACATTATCTCATTCTCCAAAATCTTAATTTGATGCATTAATTCTAAAGTAGGGAATTCAAGATAAATAGGCATTCTTACTTCCTTACTATATACTAGCTTATATGGAGAATTGGTAATAGAATTCGTATAGGTGATCCTATGAGCCCACAAAGCTAATTTTAATTTTAGATGCCATGATCTCTAATTATTTTCAACATTCCTCCTAATAATCTTTGACAAATTCTTGTAAGTAGAATCAGCAAGGTCATTGACTTTTGGATAATAGTTTGATGAGGTATTGAGAAAAAAATATGTTTAACTACCCATTGGCTGATCTTAGACCCTATAAAATCCATAAATTTTATCAAAAATTATAGTTGAAGGGACTCCAAATCTGGTAAGCAAACCTTCATAGAAGTCCAAAACACTAGTTTGATTTGTTTATTTTAATGCTATTGCCTCTATCCATTTAGTAAAATAATTTGTTGTAGTTAGAATCCACTTATGTTATGAGATTGAAGGAGGATTAATAAGACCAATAAAGTCCAATCCCCATTAGACAAATGGTTGATTTACTAAAATAAGTTGGATAGGTAAGGATACCAAGTTCACCTTTCTAAAAAATATGGCACAATGTTTGTATTTCCTGACCCATGTATGATAATCACCAAATAAACATGGTTAATAATACCCACCTCTCATGATCTTGTGGATTGTGATTCTATTTGAATAATGACCTCCACCATGTCCATCATATAACTGCTCAAGAAACCTATGTGTTTGACCTAGTTCTATACATCCTAGTAGTATGCCATTGATATCTTTTTTGAATTAACACATTATCAACAAGTAGAAAAGGAATTAATTTTAATCTAAAACATCTCCTTTTTGAAGGAGTGATATGAGAAGGATAAACACTATCTTATATGTATCTTACCATATCTTGGAAAAATCAAGATGGAGTGTGATTAGTTGTAACTTCTTCATCATTTAACACCATAACCATCCAATTAGTCTCCTAAAAGTCTTATCCTAGGTGCTCACAAAGTCCTTTTCCTCTAATCAGCTTTGTGGCTTTGATCTCAATATCATATAGCATTACCTTGGTTATCCAACCAGATTTCTTTTCATTTATATCTTTGTTCAAAAGGAAATCTTTATCACTTGGAGTGTAACCATAAAATGTATCTTATTATTGGACATAAAGTACCTAAACTTCTTAAGATACCTTATGACTGAAAGTGAATGATTCTCAATAAAGAAATACATTGTTTCATATTCTTCTACGCCTTGACTGAATAAGGCTATTTGATGCTCTAAATTATCTTTATTATGTTGCATGAGAATACTTTAAATTGTGTCAATGTTAGCATAGGTATATAATAAGAATTTTTTTTAAAGTCAAGGTTCAAGAATGTAGGAGCACTGGCTATAGCTTTCTTGATTATTTCAGAAATTCTTACTCTTTCTTTAGAGTAGCTAAAACTCCAACCCTTATTTAGCATGACTATGTGTGGCTTAGCTAAATTATCAAAATTTAAGATGCATCTCCCTATGAAATTGATCTTGACTTAAAATCTTTGCAAGGCTTTCTTATGTTTAGGCAAGGAAAGTGCAAGAATTGAGTCTATCCTATCAATATCTATGCTTGTACCATGTTTTGAAATTACATGTCAAAGAAGCCTACCTTCATGAACAATAAAAATACACTTTTTTGGACTCAAATATACTCTACATTCCCTACACCTTCCAAACACTTGTCTAACATGAATCATATGCTCATCTTTACTATTAGAGAACACTATTATATCATCTAGATAAAAAAAGTAAAAAATTGTTAAGGAGACCCTGAAATGCCATGCCCATGGCTTTCTACAAATTGGATCTAGAATTAGATAAAACAAAAGACATTTTTCTATATGCAAATGTCTCCCACTTTACATTGAAGGCTATTTTGAGCTGATCTTATTCTTTGACCAAAATATAGTTATATCCATTATAGCCATCCAATAAAGAGAACCTCTCTGAACTTCAATGTAACTATAAAAGTTTATCCATTGATGGCAATGGATAGTGGTCTTTAAGAGAGTCCTTGTTCAAGTCATGAAATTCAACACATAGCTTTATTCCACCATTATTTTTCTATACTGGAACAAGGTTTGTCACCCAAGTTGAGTGCTTAATTAAAAATATTATAGCTAACTTAATGAGCTTATGTAGTTCATCTCTCATCAATGGTTCAAGATTTGGGTTAATTTGCCTTTGTCTTTATCTACCTGGCCTAGTCTAATCCTCTATGTCAATTGTATGTTGAGCTAGATTTGGATAAAATAATTTAAGGTCACTTTACTTCAATGTAAAGACATCTCCAAAACTTGAAAATAACTTTAAAAAAATATCCTTCTTTGATGATGTGTAAACTTTGTCTAGCTTTAAACTCTTTCAAGTTGTAATCTCCACATCTATATAGAGTTATTATTTGGTTGATAAAGAAAAATTTTCTTTTATCAATTCATTATCTCCTTTGAATATGTTTTTAAGGGTGACCAACCATTTAGGAAACTTGTTTGTCTTCAATTACACCATCTGATATTCCTACTATTGCAAATGCTTGACTTGGTTTCTTGAGGATAATTCAAATTCCTCTTGTAAAAATCTAACAATATGACTATCAGCTTGAAATACTTGCCAATTGTCATGGTTGTGTGGGATAGAATGTATTACAACTACCTTGATGTGTGATTAAACTTTTTCATTTTTTACAACATCTAGAATACTAAATTGCTACCCAAAAGTAGCCAACCTATCTACATGCTTGTTCTTATTTCCTGATATGCCTTGAATATTGAAAGCTTCAAATTATTAAACTAGGCCCATAATATATTATTATAGGACCTAAGTAGTGGGTTCTTATATATATTAAGTCCCCTTGGTAAAATAAAAGTTTACTATCTCTAAAAACTTGTAAAGAATTGACCTTCATCTTTCTTGCCCATTGAAAACCAAACACTTATTCATATTTTGTAACATTATTAGAACAACTAAAATTAAATTTGAGAGAAGATAAATACCTTTGATTATATGGATAAATTAACCTAATTTCATCTCTAGTGCCATGTTTGTTCCTGGAACCATCAAAATATAGTTGCCATAGTCCATCACTAAGCTAATCATATTGCATTAATGTTGGAATTGGTGCATCATTTTCATGAAGACAATAGACACCAATTCCCTCTTATTAAATTAAATTTTAGGGATCATGGTCATGAAGATTAGAGACTCATTCATCAATGAAAATAATTGGGACTCCATCTAGAGGTGATTCAGTTTCCACCTCACTATTTTCTAGTACTTTGTCTGAGATAACATAATTAGTGTTCACCATAGTTGGCATATATGGCTCCAAATGAAATATTGAAATAGGTTCAAATTTTTTTGTTACATTAATACCATACCTTTTCATAAATTTCAAATAAGTCCAATTAGATGACAAATATCCTCCAATCTTTGAAGGAAAGTCTCTTGATAGGCACATGGCAAAATAGGGAGGCAAGTCCACTACAATTACATCTTGATGAATAATAACATTAGGGAAAGCATGTAATGTCATTTTCATATCTTTTATTATGCCTATTATCTTTATTGATAACCCATATAATTCAAATACTCATTTGATATTTGGCTCATAGATAAGACCAAGCTTGTCTACAATTTATTTGGTCATGACAGTACTGTTAGCTCCACTATTTACCATACAATTATGGACTAAATAATCACCTCCTATCAAAGAGAGATAAAAGGGAGGGGTTTTATTTTATTTAAAATTTGTTTTGTTGAACTTTGTCATGTTATGTACCTGTTGATTAGGTTGCCTAATTTTTTGGTTTGAATTGGCCAAGAGAGCTCCTTATTTTTTAGTTGGTTCTTTAGATACCTTAAGATCTGATAGCTCTTCAATGAACATGTCCTTTTGCTATGGAATGAAAATGGAATCCCACATGATAATTCTAACATTTTATTTATTCATTTTTTTTATTATGATAAATGAGGTTCCACTAACCTTTGGCTATATCTTTTGAGCCACTATTTGTTCTCTAGTTAGAGGCATTTTGGGAACCTTCACTATCTTTGCATTCTAAACCTTTTGTGCTATAGGAATAGAAACTTGATCCTTGACACTCTTAGGAAAAAAACTAGGAACACTATAAGTATTTCTCAAATATTGAGCTTCATCAACTACTCTTCTTTTAGCTCTAGTTAGAGTTGTTACTTGACCATT
Organism: Torreya grandis; assembly: GCA_037957365.1. Lineage (NCBI taxonomy): Eukaryota > Viridiplantae > Streptophyta > Pinopsida > Cupressales > Taxaceae > Torreya > Torreya grandis. The sequence goes on along the minus strand of JARHVA010008285.1, from coordinate 279,870 downwards.
TATGTTGTCAGTTTCATCAATTTGGCTGAATACAATATGATCATCTAATTGCCAATTAACAGTGATAGCATCAGGCTACCTTAAAACTTGATGAGATTCTCCTTAGAATGCCATATTCATGTCTTGATATTGACCACCATGAATAAATAAGTCTTCCTATTGTCAAGAAATTACTATGCATGTATAAGTTGAATGAAGACCTATTTAATTTTTTTTAATATTGGCTCATGATATGCCTACCAAAAAATTCAAATTTGTACAACCTTAATGAATTTTCATTTTAGTTGAGATATTTTACACCCTAAATCCATTGTTTTATTAAATCACTATTACTTAAATTATTCATTGATTAAAACCAAATTCACCACCAAAATCACCTTGATATTGCCTACATCAAGGTTTTACAGTTCTGGTACAACATGTGTAAGATGAAAAATTAGTGAAAATCATGAAAATGTATATGCAACATGTAACTCATCTATAAATGGTGGATCCTTAGCATTTTGACTTCATAAACATCTTTACAAACCATGTGAAGCATCAAACTTATCATCTAACTAAGAATATTTCTCCTAGATCATATATGTATGGATTGTAATAGTTGAATTTAGCAAAAAAATCACTTTTGGACAAGAAGAATTCATTTATACTATGTTTGTTTGCATTTGAATATTATGTACAATTGTATAACCTCTTTCATAACTATTTTTTGTCTCCTACAAACTCCTTATTGCACTCTGCCTCCCTCCATGGACCATGGTTGGTTAGATGACATTCCAAAGGTAAGTCTATAGTTTAATTTTTTTCTTTATTAAATACTTTTTTTATAAATATTTTTTTTTCCTATGAAAACAAATAGAGGGGCCACTTTTTCACTTGGAATTTTAACCTAAATTTTAAAACATTTTAATAATGTTTCTTATGTACTATAATTTTTTTTATTTAATCAAAGTTGAAAAATACACTTGAAATAATATATTGTTTGTGTACAATTTATAAAGAGATGCAATGGAGTTTGTAATTGTCCTTTGTTAGAAAACTTGTAAAATAAAGGTACAACATTCAAAATATGTTAAACATTATTTTTTGTCAAATATTTCCTAAGTAAAAATATTTTTTGAATTAAATAATTAATTAAAATTTTATATTATGTTGTTATACCTTATAAAAGTCTTCTTGCGACACTAGAAATTTTTACAATTATTACAAATTTTTACAACTTTTAAAATTCTTTTGTATATAGTTAAGTGATCATTACTATTTAAACAACAAACTATTTATTTTATTTCCAAATTAATGTATAAAATCACATTAAAATTCCATGTTCTATTAAAATTTTAGTGTCATATTAGTATAAAATAAAAACTAGAAAGTGTCAAACTTTAAAAGGAAGTTATGGCTTATCAAAATTTTGTGATAGATACGTCACAAATGTTAAATGGTTTAAACTATAAAATTTGAAAATTTTATATTAAATTAGATTTTATGGATTAAAAACTTTAAAACATTATTTTTGGGACTAAAAAACTCACATGGAGACATGTCATGACTAAACTTGCCATTGTGTTTCCACAAAAAAAAAACAAGTAATTGTTGACAAAATTTGGTCTACATAACAAAAATTTGCCTAGCCCAAGAATTCAGAGGAAGGAGCTAGATCCTAAGGTTAGAATGGTCAAATGAATCAGTATGGACAAATTTATGGATAGAATAAGTGGACCCAATGAGATCATACAAAGTGCAAAGCTTTTGAAACGCTTTGAGCTCACTTAAAGTGTAAGTTTTAAATTTATAAGGGACAAGTTTAAATTGTTATAGAGACTTTATGGGATGCCAAGAGTGGCTATAATAAGTATGGAAGTGCATGGAATTGATCTAGTTTTTTGTTATGTACATCTAGATGTTTTGATTTGAGTGGTAAAATTTTTGAGTCGGCACTTTGTTGACATCATAATTAACATGCATGGATGAGTTAGGGAAAATTGATCATATCAATTTGTTATCATTAGTCCTAAGAACATATGCACCAATTTTTTGGTCATCCACTAATATTAATCGAAAGATATAAAGACCCAAAATTTGCCTCTTAGGTAAAATCTACTAAGTTTATATACTTATCCATTTTTTAAGAAGCTTAAATAGAGATAAGTGATCATGTTTACAAGGCCATATATCGCACGTGTAGTAGTCTCAAGAAAAATTGATCGTATGGATTTGTCTAGATTGGTCCCTAGTAACTATGCACTAAGTTTCAAATCATCCACAAAAGCATTATATAAGTTTTGTATGTTTAATTTGGATCCTTAGTTATATTTTAAAAAGTTTCCCATACTTATCCAAATGAACTAGATCATCATCAAGATGTCATGTTTGAATGAATAGACCAATCAACTTGAGAATTTTATAACTTCACTTAGAAGGCTTCTGGGACAAAAATATCAAATGGGTTCATCCCTTTTAGTATCAATAACATATCCTACAATTTTGGTGCATCAATGATTCTTTCACTTCAAGGTCCAATCCTTTAATGTTGGTAAAAAAAGCATAAGGCATTCATGCAGATGTCAAGTTTTAGATAGAGAAAAGGAAATCCATTTAAGATTAAAATTGGCATTCATATAAATGTAAATGATATTCATATCAATTTCATTTGATGGGAGTTAAAGAGGTTCAATGTAAATTCAAATCTAATTGTCATCGAAGGGTAATGAGGTCAAAGGATCTTGAAAAAAAATGTGTGCATGACGAGTGGCACAAGTGCATTCAATTAGAAGAAGATCAATGGCTCACAAGAATCTATACATAGATATATCAACATAGTGAGGTAGAATAAATAAGTCAATGTATCTATATAAAAAATAAACATAAAGATAGTTAGGCATAATATAGAAGGTATAAATTGGTAGTTGACAATAAATAAATAAAATCAAGCTCAGGGCATTTTTGATAAAAGTTGAAGATGTTATTTTAAACCCATGCAAAACAAATTTTGAGGACTCGAGCTCAAAGGTGAATCAAGGCCACATTTCAAATACCAGGCATCACCAATAGAGATCCATATAGGTAAAATAGATCTTTTGGGTCTAATACAGAGGGCAAAAATAGATCATTCACCATGAAGCAAAGTTGAAAATTTTGTAGTTTTTTATAGATATTGTGAGTATGTAAAGCATAATGGTCTAATATGAGTTTTCACCTATATTAGACTTGTATCTCACCTATCATCATGGTCACATTTTTTATAAGCAAGTTCATGTGGCCACCTAATGTAGATATGGCACATTTCAGTCAATTCTAAGATATAATCCTCATCAATAGATCATGTAGATAATGACATGGTTCAAAGAAGAGACCTGGTAATTGGATAAGGGAAATGGAAATTTAATTCTTTTATAAAATTTATTCCTTATTGATAAGATCCTAAGTTATCATCTTTGAGATAGCTAATCCATCAAAAGTGGTTGAGATTTTTCACATGTATAGCTCTCTCTCTCTCTCTCTCTCTCTCTCTCTCTCTCTCTCTCTCTCTCTCTCTCTCTCTCTCTCTCTCTCTCTCTCTCATCCCTCTATCCCTCTTTTTGGTATGACTAGACTCTATTTAAATTTGTACTTTGACACCTTTTGATGTAATAAAGACTAAATTTAATCCTTTTTAAAGTTGGATTGAAATGTGTTTCATGAATACATGTACTGTGGTCAAGTGAATGTATTTTAATTTCTTATGTCTATGTTTTCTCACCTTTACAAATTGCTTATTAGTTCTTATAGGTCATTACTAGTGTAAGTTATAGTTTATTGTCTAGATTAAAAGTTGATATCTACCCTCTATTTCTAATTTGATAACTGATCAATCCTTATTTTGAAATATTTATGTGAGATTGAGGTTCTTTGGTATTTAAAGTGTCTCATAGTCTATATTGTGTTAGTTTGAGTGATCAAATAATTGGTGCATCACCCCTTTTTACATTCTTTTATAAGGTTTTTCAAATCTCTCTCCCTTTTCCAAGTAAGTTATTGTTTAGGTTTAGTGTAGGTGATAGATCCATAAGTAATCCAACCTTTTCTTGAGGTATGATCTAATATTAGGACACCCACAACCTAAGATCAGTCCCATGTTGAACTAGATTTGAGTAGGAAGATCTGAATAATCTCATTATTCAGCTAAGGTGCAAATCTAGAACCCCAAATGTAATTTCAATCATTTTGAGTAGTGTAAAACATGATTTCCTACTCCATGTCAACAATCATGTGTCACCCAATGATGCATAAAAACTCATTAAATTTATGCATGAGGAAACACATACCATATGTAATAATATTTTTTATAAAAATAAAATAAATAAATCATAGATAGATAGTTTTGATTTAAATATGAGTCAAGATAAATTATTTTTACTTTGTTATTTAGCTTTAAATTTATGAAATGTTTCAAAATTTCATTTATATTCATAATTCTGAATAATAAATAGAATAAAAATATTGTTGACCTCACTATAGTGTCTAATCTTCTTATTCAAGAAAAAAAATTGATGCCAAACTTTGATTCTAAAGAGAATGACACTTAAGCACTTCGTGCACTTGATAGTTTGTCTGAAAAGAATAGAAACTAGAAAAATAATTCTAAACCTAAACCCTCCAATAGAAAATATGGGAATAAGAAATCTGGAAATAAGTATTATAAAGTGTAATTTAATGGAAATCATAATGTATTTGGTAAATTTTGAGATAAAAGGAAAATGATTATAAAATGAAAAATAAATCGAATAAAATAAAATCTAAAAATAATATAGGGAATAATCTTTCTTATGAGAATCAACTGAAAAAATAAAAAGGAAATCATGATCATAATACTAACACTATTTCATTGTATGTTTCCTTATTTGTTTCTAACAATAATGAATGGATTTTAGATAGTGGTGCATCATATCAGATGACATTTTTATCAAAAAATTTATTTGACACTAAAGATACATCTAAACATATTTATTTAGTTGAGAATTCATTTTTAAAATCTACTAAACAAGCAAAAATTAGAATTTAAAAGTACTTTTAAATGATATTTTGTAGTTCCTACACTTAACAAAAATATTTTATCTTGTTCTCAATGTAAAAATGATAATTTTATAATATCTATATTTAGAAATGTTATATTAAGAATCAATTTAACTATTTGATTTCTAAAAGAATTCAAAAGAATGAATTTCATATTTTTTTGCTTCCTTTAAATGTTGTCTTTCATTGCAATGTAGAAATAAATCTCACTAATGGCATGAACGACTAGGTCATGTTAATTTTATAAGTTTATATGATGTATTATCATGATATTTTGGTTTATCTTATTAATATTAATTTTCATCACAAAATATGTGAGGGTTGTTTACATGGTAAGCAACACAGTAAACCGTTTCACAAAAATAATGATGCTAACTTCTCCCATCCCTTAAATATTATTCATATTGATGTTAGAGGACCTTTATAAGCTTATTCTCTTAATGTTTCTCTATATGGTGTTATTTTAATTTATTATTACTCTATAATGATATGGGTTTATTATATTAAGATGATATTTAATGTGTTATCTTAATTCAAAATATTTAAAGCTTTAGTTGAAAATTATTCTATTTTTTTAATACAAAATTAAAATTTGATACTGGATCTAATTTTTTTTAATAAATGTTTTAATTTATTTTTTATTTTTAAATTGTGGAATATAAATATATTTAAAAAATACCTATTCCTAACAAAAAAAATGGAATTGTTGAGAGGATAAATTAAACCATCTTTGAAATGACTAAAATAATGCTACATTTTGTAAATGTTCCTAAATTCTTGTGGTCTAGAACCATGAATTTTGTTTCACACATTCTAAATAGAGTCCCTATTAAATCTTTAAATATTTTTACACCCTTATAAATTTGTTCTAATAATAAATCAACTGTTTCTCAACTTAGTATATTTGATAATCCTACATTAATCTTTATTTTTAAATTAAAAGAAATGAATCTTCATCTTACCTCCTATTCTTAATTTTTTCATGGGTTGTAGAGGAAAAATTAAATTATCAAGAGTTTAAGATATGTATAAAATAGTTTAGATATATTTTTGTGAATTTTTTCTAAAACCCCTTTAATTATTTCTTTAGATGAACCTGACTCTTATATTACACCTTATGAATAAATAAATGCCTTATAAGAAGTTGATATAATTTTGAATAACTTATACTATAAAAGGAACCTTATACACTTCATATCCAAATTAAAATACATAAATGGTTTGAATCCTAAATTCAGTCATCTTTAGTCGTGATAATCCTAATAAACTAAGAGTCAACACACCTATCATTATTTGATGAATACGTATCAATGTGAATGTCAATATTTTAAGGAAGCTATTATAGAAAATATATGGTAACTTTTTATGCAAGATAAATATACATATCTAACTAAAAACTAGACTTGGGTTCTTATTCTACCTTTACCCAAGAGACACATTACTAGTTCTACGTGGATTTATAAAACCAAATATAATTCAAATGGTAAAATTGACAAATCTAGCCAATAATATGTATAAAGGTTGGTTAAGTGGGTTGGTTTTGCATATCCCCACCTAGGTTCAAATATTATAGGGCATTTATAATATGGATATGGCCATTTAAGATGACATAGTGGTTTCAGTGGTAGTGGTTTAATGGTTCTAGGGGACTAGGTCCCCTGATTTTACTCCATATTTGGTTTGTATCTCCAATCAAAATAAATTTAGGTAGGGTTATATTTAATCCTAATATTTATCAAAAAAAAATACATATTCAAATCTATACTATTTGATCATGGTTTTCATTAAAAATATAGGATTGAGAACGTTTAAAGCTTCTCTCTTGTGGTAAAAATGAGTACTTTTAGATTACTTATTTCATTTAAAATTTAGAATGGTTGGATTATACAAAAATATATGCCAAAAGTGCCTTATTAAATGGTGATATATAAGAAGGAATATACCTAAATTATCATAAAGGTTTCATTGAACCAAATAAGGAACATTATGCTTGTTAGCAAATTAAATATCTTTATGGCTTAAAACAAGATTATCAATCTTGGTTTATTAAAATAGCTAGTTATTTTAAAGAATTAGGTATATATAATTTTTATTATGATAATTATCTCTTTTTAAAAGTAAAAAATAGTCATTTTGACTTAATTGTATTGTATGTTGATTATATTCTTATTACTAATGACCAAATTAGTTAAATTCTTAAATATAAAAATAAAATAAATCCATATTTTGAAATGATTGATCTAAATATTCTTCATCATTTTCTAAGAATGGCTATATTTGAGAATAAAAATTCAACCATTTTATCTAAATCTTAGTTTTCACATAATCTTCTTGTTAAGATTAATATGATTTAATGTAAGCCTACATATACCCCTATTTATGTTGTGTAAATATTGATTAAAAAAACATGCAAGTGATAAAACTAACCCTAATCTATATAGATATCTAGTTGGTAGTTTTATTTATCTAAATATTATCAGGTCATATATTTCATTTGGTATAGGTGATATATACATAGTCATGTAATATACATACTTGGATCATCATAAATTATCAAAATCAATACTTCAGTACATCGAATAACATGTATATTTTGGTCTATATTATTATTTCATTGATGATGCTAATTTATATGTTTATTATATTATTGACCATACTATTGATATTATAAATTACAAATCTACTTTTGGATATGTGTTGAAATTTGGTGCAAGTTTTATTAGTTTGATCACAAAAAACAAGCTACAATTTATATCTCTTCTACATAAGAATAGTATATAAGTGTTATGGAAGATGTTAATGAAGTTAAGTGGCTATGAAGGTTGTTAGAATAAATCCATTCATATGTTTTTGATGGTACCACCTTTCTCTATGATAATTAAAGTTGTATAGCTCTGGTAAAAAATTTAGTGCAACACCAAAGAACTAAGCATATCTTTGTTCATGTATATTTTATCATAGATAAAATCATTAATGATGATATTGGTACCTATTTTTATCCTATATATGAAAAAACAATAGATATATTCATAAAACCTCATGGTGTTACCAAATTTAATAAGTTCCATACAATATTTGTCCTCTTGGAGTTGCCAATGAGGGGGAGTGTGCATGACAATGTCACTTCCTAATGACCATGTATTTTTTTATTCTTCTATATACTTATTACCAGTTTGTAAAAAAATTATAGATTTTCACTCTATGCATTGGTAATATTTATCATGTGTAACTTTATATTTTACCCAATACTTAAAATATGTTGTAATGAAAGTCCTTATGATATAAAAATATCAAAAAAATCTTTGTTGATTTTTCAAGATAAAATGTGAGATGTTGTCTCATGGTTGTTCTATAATAAAATTACTCTAATTCATTTTTTTTTTTCAAAAGGTCCTATTGGCAAGATAATGTTTTTTTAATCCTTCAAATGGTACATGCACCCTAAACCAATCATATATGGTTTACAGAGTATAATTCCTTTTGTATAATGGTGGCCATGGAATGTATCCCAATTTAACATTAAGGAGGATTGTTGGAATAATTTAAATTTATTTATATATCATGCCATCAAGACATTAAAATTAATATAAAATTACGTAGGTAAGCTAAAAGTAATATATTGTTTTTTTAAACACTATGTGGATTAATATTTATCATAGATAAATAATAAAATATATGGTTCTAAATTTACCACTGTAATTTATTTGGAAGGTTGAACTTATTAATTATAATGGTTCACTATATTTATATTTGATTTTTCATGATAAATCATCAATTTGATCATTAAAACATTCTAACAGATTCAATACTCAAGTATTACGAAAGTGTTTTATGAAGAACAATTTATAAGAAGAAGTGAGAAGGATAGAGATTGAATGTATTGGATTACATTATTTATTAATTAATGAATAATATTTGTCATTTTATAACCTCCCAATAATATTTTCCTTTATACATATTGTGTTTTAATTTTATGCATTTTTGCATTGGTCTTCACATATAGATCTTGTGCGTATGTGTATGCTCATTTTGACAATTTTAATTTAAAAAGAAATACTAAAATTTAGAAGTCATACATGTGTCTTAAAAAATACTTGAATTTTGACATATTAAATTATATACATATCCTTTTGGAATATTCAAACCGAATGTTATATATATATATATATATATATATATATATATAATGGGTGTTTTGACTTTATTTTATATGGAAGAGGTACATCTATATTCACCCACATTAAAATATGTAAATAAATAATGAAATAATTATCCCTCTTCATCAATGGCATATTTAACTATAAAAAATAATCATATATAAATTCTTACATGTCTTCATTGTCACTACTATAGTATTCCTCAACTTTATAGGAGAAATATTTAGAAATAACCAATAATGGGACAGTGGTAAGAGGTTATTGTAATTTTTTAATAAATATTATTTTATATTTTTATTATTTGATATGCTCATCCACTTGTGTATATATTTTGACTTTTTGTGTACCTTCCTTGATAATTTCCTCTTTTTTTATGAATGTGAGCAACTTGTTAGGTATAACCTATTTCACTTGATCCAACCACTTCATAACTATGTATTTGTGCTATTGAAATTGGTTATTTATGTGGTATGATTGAGACCTTATTAGCTTTTGATTATATCATTTTATAATAGTGATAATTTTCATCATCGATCAGAGTTGTATACTTGTTCATATAATGTAAAAATTTGATGCATCTATGAAATTTAGAAGATATACCTTCATTTTCCTAGATCGAAGGATAACCCAAGAGTAGATGATATTGTAATTCATCTCGCATGACATGAAAAATAAGAGATACCATTTTTGGACCAAATATTAAATATTTATTCTATAACAACTGCCAACCAACGCACACTTGGATAGTTTTCTATGTATTTCAAGTTGAATGAATAATGGAATATTTCATTTAGTGAATATCTTTAGGTGGGATAGATTTCATAAAACAAGTAAAATTATTTTCAATATTATTAAAGGTATTCATTATAGAGGGAAACAAATTCAATTGTGTGTCCATAGGAAGAGTATTATCTCATGACATGGCATATAATATATTCTTCTAAGCTAGTGAATTATTCAATAGACATATAATGAAAAATTTAAGTAGAGTACTACATAGTTATTTAATGAGATCATACCCATTGTGTTGATAAAATTTCCTTTAAGGAGGTGGAGGAGGAATACTATGAGTATTAGGATTAAGTTGGGGAGGTAAATGTGGCCACCCTCTTGTAGTTTCAATAACATCAACATATGGATCTAATTTGAGTTGTGGAGTAATAATGGGAATATAATAATTTATATAAGTAGGTTTATGGTGAGGTGGCTGAAACAAAAATGGTTATGCAAATGTATTTTTGCATTTGGTTATGATAGGAGGAAATTATGATAATATGTATTAACAATAGTTCTTGGCTTAAGAGATATATTTTCTTGACTTTGTCAAAAAGAATTAAACTCTTGTCTATAACCAATGCCTCTTATTTAAATATTGTGTTAAGTATCAATGCACTCTTTCCATAAAATGGTCACAAAATTGATTTGTAATGATGGTAATCATTTGAGATAATCATTAGAAGATGTAATATTGAAACAATAAGAATTGAAATGTTTTTAAGGGTTTATATTATAATTTTTATCCTATTGATCTGAGTTATATTGTATACATGCTCTAACATAATGAATAAAATTTTGAATGTAAATAGAATATGCAATAATGAATTCAATAATCCTATGTAACATATCCAAAAAATATTCACTCATTGATCCCACTATCAATATAATATTATTAAATCAATAAAACTTAATAGTTATGAATAAAACACAATAAAAAAAGTTATAAGGGTGATCTAGGAAATAGTTTAAGTGATTATGTGGGAGCTCAAATTACTTTCTCATTCATTGATTATTATCAATGCAATGTTTCATATAACTAATTAAAGATGAAAAAACATGGCTATACACAATTAAACTCATTTCTAATAGTATAATCAACGTAACTTCTATAGGAAATATACCCTTGTTAGGTTCACCACAAATAAAATGGATAAAAGAGGCTTACTATGGTATAAAGAAGGGATCCTAGGCTTTTCCTATATAACGTGAGGTACATGAAAACTAAACTCTATATTTAGTGTTTTAAAATGGAGATGAGAATTGGGGTAAACACCTCACACTATGATGTTTCTAAAATATATCACTACATATCCCACAATGACAAACATTAAGCTGTCTTAAATCACTTAGAATACAATTTATAAAAATAAGCATAAAAATTTATAAAATAAAGTCAAAATATTTCTTTGTATATATATCAATAGATTTCAATCAAAGGTTAAAATGAAGATATTATGTTTTAGATGTTTTTAGTTATTGGTAAAAAGAGGTTTTTTTGAAATAAAGACCCAACCCTAGACATAAAGCTTCAAGATGAGGTCTAGTATCTTAGATATATAATAAACTGCTATATATAAATGAAATATACCTAGCCAAAAATCCAAATATAGAAATAAAGTCTCTACCAAACTATTAAAATCAATAAAACAACTAAGACTTCTAATACATTTTCCTTTTTTGATCTGAGAGTTATATTCAAAGGATCAGAGTTACCTCGACCTATTATTCCCAACAATAATCCATTCTTATCTTTCCTTAGAGTAGAATAGAATTGGAATTTCTAATGAAACCACTAAATTCAATTCTTTTAATGGTGTCTAATCTAATGAATTATTTATTGAGTTTAGATCTACAATATCACTTGCTTTCAATGAATCTTTTTTTCCTTAACTACTGAAACTCTACTTAACTTAGTCATGGATGTGATATTAATTGTTAACATTTCCTCATGAGATAAATCTAGGTAACCACTCTCAAAATCCATGCTCTCATTGTCACTCCTAAAAATGGACTGCTTAGGAAAGGAATCCTTCCACTAGGACACCCTTTTTTATGCTTAGGGATATTGTAAGAAGTGATCAAATGTCCTATATCAAAACAATTTATGCATATAAAAGGCAATATTTCATAATACAAAGATTGATTACATACTTAATCATAAATGTTTAGCTAAATATTCTTAATAAGTTATTTGAAAACATCTAAATTAACTAAAATATGAGAAATAACGTAATGAAAAATAGATTTAGAGTCCATAAAGATTAAATCACCTAAAGAAATACCTATGGATTTTAAATAGAAACCTATCCAAATCTATAATGGAAGATAAGTTAGTCCTACCTATATTGGTCTAACATCAAATGCCTTAGTGCCCCAATCAAAGGATAGTAACCATGGTTTTAAACTAAGAATGATATTTCCTCATGACTAATTGGGGTCTTAAAATTCCACATTATTGTCCTCAACTAGATCAAAATAAATAAAAAATACCTCTATTATAGTGGAAGATTTATAAATTATCTTTCATTCATGTCTTCCATTTCTCTAGAATCCAATCATGATATTGGTAAAGACTAGGCCATAGGTTAGAAAATTAATAGATCATACCTGATTTGAATATCTCATCCTACCTCTCTAACAGAACCTATAACTATTCTCCCTTAAAAGAGATGGAGGGGTTCATTTATATTAAAGCTAGTGGTTTGAATCTATATAGACTATTATTGGAAAGAATGTCATCAAAATAGTGTCACACAATAATATCCCCTAATTCTACCTCTGTGTTATACCCAAAAATGTTTATAAAACCTATTTTAGAACCTAATATATTGTTATAATTTATTCAATAAGGGTTAATCTCCCATTTGCCTTTGTCACAGTTAGTTAGACCAAGAAAAGTCCCATCATCCCCTATATTTTTTGGCATAATTGGTCCAATTCCCTTCCCCCATACTCTAGAGCCAACAAGAGGTGTCATCACCATTTTCACCTTTAAATATAATCCATTACTATTTAGGCATGTTGTCATCATCCCATTTCCCCATCCTTATGCGTATTAGCAGTTCTATAGGTTATGGTTTAATCTTTTAGTCATGCCACCATATTACAATAAGGTTATGGTTGTTGAAAAACCATGGCTTTGCTCTAACCCCTACATTTGCTCATCATAACCTCCTAGGTTTCAACTCAATGTCAGATGTTATCTAAGATGACAAGGCAATATCTCAAATGTTGGATTACATACAAGGTCAAATAAGATTGATCATTGTGTGTTAGATTTATATCTAAGATTTAGCATTGTTTTATTTACGTGTCAGGAATTTATATAAATTTCAATGAAATTATAAGACAAAAATAAAGAAAATAAAAGGCAATGTTATAAAAATAATGGGTTCACTAGAATGTTTAATATATTTTGAATTTAGTCAATCATACTATTGAAAATGATATATATGAAATATATATATTTAGAAGTTAAATAATGACTTCACATAATTTAAATTTATCTACAAATAGTAAATTAACTAATAGATATGAAAACCTACCTTAAACATATTTTATGTTCACTGGGATTTAAAATAAGCTAGAAAAACATGTGAACTATGTCGTGACCAAATGTAAAAATATAAGTGAATGAAGTTAGAGTACCAAAAGGGGGTCTTAATTTGATACATTTTTCAAGGAAAATGAAAACCTCAACTTGTATATATTATTCGAGATGTCTACAATAAAAAATTTAATTTGAATGTAACAACATGAATTGTAGAATTTTTAGTTGAGTTTCTAAAGTATTTATTTTTTTTAAATTGTCTTATATAGGTAGGTTAGAAATATTAAAATAAAAGAGGAATTATTTTTTTTTTGATAAAATATAGAGTTGATAACTTTATGTGTGCCTACACTTTTTTATAGTATCATTTATCATTTTTTAAAACCCTTTTCTACAAAGCTAGATAAGATCATCTAGTTTTCAACCTAAAATTGTATAAAAATATTTAATGCATATTCACTTTTTAAATAAATTTTTAAGTATACATAATTGAAAAATTAGTGAAAATTGATAGTTGACCGTGCATTCCCCTATCTACCTCATATATCTCTATGTTTGTGTGTGTGTGTGTGTGTGTGTGTGAGCGCGTGTGCGCGCATGTGCGTGTGTGTGTGTGTGTGGGTGTGTAGAATTAGGAATAGTTTTCATCCATATAGTGCTTTTATAAGTTTATAAATATGTGATGAACTAAGACTTTACATTGTGTAAAGTGTGTAAAGTAAATAATGTGAAAAGAAAAATATAGGGAGGTTTTTCATTAAAAATAAATGTTAAGTAAAAATTGACATGTTTTTTGTAAATATAATAATTTAGGGTCACTCTGCATCTTCTAAAATTGGTCATTACTTAGTCAATTTTTATAAATCTAATTTAGTAAGAAATTAGATATTTTAAGGATTTTAGTATTGAACATAAGGATTTCAAGGTGTAAACTTTGTAAATAGTGTCCATTTTGGAGAAAATTTAGTATATTTTTAGATTATGGGGCATTTAGGATTGCTTACTAACATTTATAGGAGTTATAAATTTGTAAAGATTAAATTTTAAAAACCAATAGATTCCTACCCATTTATGTCAATTTTACTTATAATTAGGTCCCATATATGGAAAAATAAACACATTAACACCATAATAATTTGTGGAAAAGTTAAATGGAAAAATTTTATGACACATTTGTAGGCGTTCATCCCCATTTTTTAAATTCTTCCCAAAGTGATGTACATGTGGAAATGTAGTTCTCTTCACACAAACCCAACAACCCATTTATGTTGATTTTAATTTCAATTAGGTCCATTATAGGTAAGAATCACACAAAAACACCACAATAACTTAAAACCATGGTAAATGCAATAATTATATCCATATTTATTCAAAATCACGACTTTTCTTTTCAAATTTATGAAAAATGGTGTGATTATGGAAATTTAAGTTTCATAATGTCTGTTATACATCCAACCATGAATTATGTTTATTTTACATATAATTAGTTACCTTATACAAAAAAGTGTTTCAACAACATTATATTAACTTATGAATAGGGAAATACAAATAATTTTAGGACATTTACGCATGTTTGCCCCAATTGACTACAAATTCAAATTTAATGTGTTTTGATTAGGGAAACATAAGTCACATTGGTGACCTCCATACACACAAAAAAAATTTTATGTTTATTTTAAATATGATCAGGTCCTTCATATTCCAAAATACACACAACAACACAATATCCACTCTTGACTATGATAAATGTAGATTATTTAAAACATAGGTGTGTAATCTTAAAAAATCATATTGAAATGGAGGGAAAGTTATATGATTGGGGAAACATGAGTAACATTAGTGAACTTCACATATCTGACCACCCATTTATGTAATTTTTACTTGTAATTGTTAGTATTATAAGCTAAAATCAACACAATAACACCATATCCATTTGTGACCAATGAGAACATGGAAAACTTAGGTCATATTCATAAAAAATTAACCAAATCCAAGTAAAAATAATTCTAAACTATTTTTATTCATGTAAATTAATTCATATTTGTGATTATGACACCTCCAACCTACCTTTTTCATTATTTTACTTGAAATTATTCACCATAGAGGCTAAAAGTGACAAAATAACACTGTATCCACTTGTAACCATGGAAAATGTCGATGTTTTTTGGCACATTTATGTAATATTACCTCAATTCAATGCAATATAGGAAAATTTTGTATGATTGGGGAAAATTGATTCGAATTATTGACCCCACACACATAAAACAACCCCTTTATGCTAATTTACCTTGCGATATAGTCACCTTGTTATCAAAAATGAGAAAGGAACACCATATTCACATGTTATAAGGAAAAATGTGAATAATTTAATTCAAATTTGTTC
This sequence comes from Torreya grandis, assembly GCA_037957365.1. NCBI lineage: Eukaryota > Viridiplantae > Streptophyta > Pinopsida > Cupressales > Taxaceae > Torreya > Torreya grandis. The sequence goes on along the minus strand of JARHVA010008285.1, from coordinate 263,951 downwards.
ATAATAACCCCAAATCATTTTAAATTAAGTATAAAATGGTGTTATGGGGTAAATATAGGTCACATTAGTGACTCACATGTAGAAAATTAAAATCTAATTACCTAATTCACACCATTTTGGCATAAATTTGAATTTATTTAGGGTGATCATGCAAAAGTGTGTCTTAATCTAGGGAAATAATCAAAATTAAATTCAAAATAAAGGGGTGGTTGGGTATGCATATGTCAACAATGAAGCTTGCATGTCATTATTGCACCACATTGGCTTCAATTCAGAGTGAATGCAGGTGATAATGCATAAATTTTTGAAATAATATCCTTGTTTTTTATGGCCTTATGTATATGGTGTTTTATGTCACTTTATTATAAGGCACCTAATCATAATCAAATTAACAGCAAGGAGTGGTTGTGTTTGTAAATTACCAATGGGACCTACATTATCCCAATCCCACAAATTTGGCATTAGTTTATAGTGAATTAGGTTGATAACACATCAATGATTCCTAAATTTTTTGAATTTTACCTAATTCTAAGTGGATATGGTGTATTTATGTTATTTTTTTCCTTATAAACTCTATAATTGCACATGAAAATGACACAAAGTGGTTGGTTTGTGTGTGGGGTCATCAATGTGACATATATTTCCTCAATCACATCAATTTAAATTTAATTCAAATAAAATTAGGGTGATCATGCATACATATGCATATAATTAATCACATTTCCATGGTTTCAAGTGGATAAGGTATTGTGGTGTCAATTTTGGCCTATAATTCAACTAATCTCAAGTAAAATCCACATAAATGGGTGGTCAGATATGTAAGGGTCACAATTTGACATACATTATCGCAATCAATTTTTTTTTAGTTGAATTTAAATAGAAATGGGTTCATCATGGAAAAATGTGCCAAAATGATTTGCATTCCATTGGTTGTAAGTGCATATGGTGTTTAATTCAACGTTTGGCCTATAAGTGATGTAATCATAATTAAACCTAACATCAATTGTGATGGGGTGTGTGTGGGTAATTGATGTGACACTTTGTTTTTTAATAGAAATTATTTTGGTATGAATTAAAAGTAAATTTGGGTGAATAAACCCAAATGTAACCCAAACTATCCCCATTTAGGTAGTCACAAATGAATATGGTGTGGTTATGCCACATTTGGATTATAATAGCCTTAAATTTAATTTGAATCATCAAAAAATGGTGGTTTTGTGTGTGTTATTCTCTAATTTAATTTTTTAAAACATATAACTCATAAAAAATTCAACAATCAATCCTGAAGGCTTGAACACCTAAAATGACTATATGTTTGATGAAAATATACACTAGTTGTATAATTTCAACCTTGAAATCCATAGGTCCCATACTAAAATCTTGAAATTACTAAGTACTAACCATATTGTATTTTGAAAAACTATATTCTCAATCATAACACATGGAATTATGAAACCAATTATGTTATATGTAGAGTGACCCTAATTTCTTACAGTTAATCAAATCAATAATATACAAGGGATTATTATTTTTTATATGTGTTTAAATTTACCCCGTAGAGACCTTCAAACCATAAAACCCTAGATCCTACATAATAAACTCAATAGAGATCAAACGCCAAAATAAGTAAATATTGTTAATGTAATAGTCCATATATCCTTATAAAACCCAATGTAGTTGGAGTGGTACTTACGTACCCCAAATGGGCCTCAGTCTAATGTAGTTATCTATTCTAGAGTGAGTGTTTGATTATTAAATTTTTAAGAGGAATACAAACAGATAAATTTATTTAGATGCTTGATAATGAGTGATATTGGCCTAAATAGAATATATTTAAAATTAGCCTATGACTATTATAATGCTTCAGAATAAAAATTAGAAAAAATAGTGCACTTTTTTATATATAGATACACAAATCTAGATTTATATGTTAAAATAGTCTAATACAACTAGAAAATATCATTTATGGCTCTACACTTCAATTCTTGACTTGCCTTGAAATTGATTTATGTGATTGATATTCAATGTTATCAATGGAATTGGCATAGCACACATTAATGACCAAATTGGGGGAATGGTCATACTCCAAGTATCTTATTTATATATCTAATATTTAGTTTTAAACTAATGATTTAGTTAGGAAGTATCATTACCAAAAAAACCTATCAAAATAGAAATATTTTTGTATTGACACACAAGTGTACTCCTTCCTTTATCTCTTTTATTTCAATTATTTGAATTATTTAAAATTTGACATTTCATACACTAATTACATTATAACACACTCTTTGGTGAAGGAAATACACACATATTAAAAATATAAATAAGGCTAAAGTCAAATAAATGTGTGTTGTATACACCATGATATGTATTTATTTAATATAAACCTCATAATTTCATCTTTTTGCATTACTATATTAAACGAGGGGAAATTTTAGACACTCAAATTTTGATATATATGTTAATATATTCTTATACACTTGGAAAAGATCATTCATGAATCTATCCCTAAGTTGTTGAAATGACTTGTAATCGAAAGGCTCACATTCACCATATCACTATGCCCAAGTGTTTATATTATAGTCTAAACTAAAACAAACCAATTATTTTTTAACTTATCTATTAATGTATACAATGGAACATCAAAATTTCTTACTACATAAAATTAATGTAGTGCAATGAATCTCAACAAATCTATAAGAAGTAATAGAAACCTACAAATAGTATCCCAATTGTCCAAAAAGGATAATGATATAAACAACTAGAATGGAATTAAGCACATCCAAAAATGTCTATTTAGCCAATTTATAGGTAAACAAAAAATATATTATGGAAGTGAAAAACATGAGCATGGTATCCAAATGACAAAACATAAGTGTCCATCTCACCAACATGCTCATCCAAGTCTTATCACATCCTGAAATCATCAAGTTGAGAGCTCTATTCCTTTTCTAAAGATAACACATATAAATATAAAGGATCCAAAACCTTTTGGGGAGTCACCTATGTGAGGATTACTCCTTGTAATACCACCATTGATCACCATACCATGATCCAAGGTCCTTTAAGAAGTATAATGCCTTCATTCCCTTAATAGACAAAGGCCACACACATAGGATATAACTCCATGAAAAAGAATTGTTCTCATTAAATTAGATGAATTACAATATAATTAATTCAAGGTGGATGACATCACACACATGAAAATCATATTTAATAAGCATATAATTGGCATTGAAAAATTAATTACCCCTCATGATATAAGGATACCATCCCATAAGATACCCCTAGGGGTTTACACCTAAATATTGCTTAGTTATCCATTAGTTATTATATCATATTATTGCATAAACATAGGCATTCAATCCATCTAAATAGCATTCATATTACCATGCAAGAGTTCATTACTTAAATAGTCTTAGGCATTAGGTTCTATGTTTATTAATAAGATTATGTTCTAGTAACTCATTTCCAAAGGGGATTATTTAATCATATAACCAAGTGTAATAATTAAGGTTTACATAGTTTATTAAATCATAATTCCAATTCCAATATCATCTATTGATTTAATGAAGACATATAAGGTACACCAATATTTTAGTGATAAGGATAAGATTTAATTTTAAGCACACACATCAAATATATCTAGTAACAATCCATTTTCATATAAGCATTAATGACAATATAGCCAACTTTCATTAATCAAGAGTTACATTATAAAAATCTAAATTTATAGACTTTTAGAAAACATGACATATATCTAGATCACTTTAACTATAATCCATAATCCATAATTTTGGGTCCACATACAAAGATAATTATTCCAACTTACTTCATTATTTAAGTAATAGAATTAAACTCACCTAAATGATATTAGGACCAATAAACATTCATTGCTATAATATATTGGTAAAAACATATTTGCTTTGAATCACCAATGGGATACTTACATAATCTATTTGCAATAAATTAATTTCAGATAAGACCATAACCATGTTAATACTATGTGTTTAGTAAAAATGTTACAATTAAGGGATATATGATATAATTACTCTATTGAAATAAATAAATGATAAGTTTATATAATAGATAGACAATACAACCCTTGATAATGTCACCACTAAAATTCATCACAAAATCCAAGTAAAATTACATAAAATCTCTAATTGATTCTAACATACCATAAGACAACACTATCTTATTTTTTCATATAATTCAAGGTTAAAGACACTATAGTTATAAATATTCCAAAAATAAATTTATTATCATTTCATTCCTACTTAAAATCAATAAGTAAATCACTAAGCCATGTATATACAATAGTTTACAAGGATCAAGTATAACCTAATGCATTATAATCATGCTACCACTCATGTAGAAAATAGATCCCAATATAAATACACACCAAGGAGTAAATACAATTGGCAAAACATTAAAACCATACAACTATCATCAAGACTACCTCCAATGTCTAGAACATATCCAATTGTGTTTTTTTCTTTAACATAACAATGTTACAAACTACGTAAGGTAATAAAATTAAGTGCAACATAAATTCTTAATGAACCATAATACATCAATCCAACATCATGCATCAATAAACATGGGTGAGAGACAAGTGACTATATGCAATCAAGGTGAAATAATTAAAAAGACAAAAATTACAAGGACAACCCTCAAAACAAACCCTATGATCCCAACCATTGGTGGCCCTTACCACTCTAACTATCAACTTGATGGAGGGTTTCGACAACCATGTACTTAGGCGAGGTAAGAGGTATACACGTAATATTGAGCCAATAGCAAGGACTTACAAAACCATCAATAAGGACCAAAGAGATAATGTAAAAAACATAAAGCAATGACACTCATCCAATCCATGGGCTTGAGTAATACCAAAGGCATACATTAGAACTTGATTAAAACCACACCATTAAAATAACACTAAAAACTTTAGCTCAAAACTAGATACAACATTTTATGATTGAAATCAAACTCATAAAAGGAACATGAGTAACCAGTTTGTGAAATGGGAAATGTGCAATCCATGTTTTACACACACACACACACACACACACACACACACACACACACACACACACACACACACACACACACACACACACACACACACACACACACACACACACACACACACACACACACACACACACACACACACACACACACACACCACACACACACACACACACACACACACACACACACACACACACACACACACACAACCAACTGGTTCCATATAAAATAAAATATACAAAACTTGATCCCAAAATTAGAAAATAACTAAGAACCATAACCTCAATTCAATAGATACACACACATAGTCAATTTAACAAGAACTCCAATCAAATTAGATTCATGTAAATGTTTTATTAAATAATAATAACTTGGTATTTTAATTTTAACAGATCCTATTGATTTTAAATATGATAATAAGGTCTATAATGGGAAACTAAAACCCATACATCTCATGATAATCTCATCACTTGACGCATTTAAGACCCAATCATTTTAATTCATTTCTAAAAAGTATAATAATCCCTCTAAAAATTGTTTTATGAATTTTATGAAATCTTGATCTATTATTGGTATAAAAGGGGTAGACATTGGAAGGCTTCTAAGACCCAATTTGCTTCTCTCACAAGCCAACAAGGAAAAAATAGTAAAATAAGAGTTAGCAATAGAAAATTATTAAATAATTAATAACCATATCATTAAATAATTTTTTATAAACTAATATAATTTAAAAAGTATATTTAATTAAATTTTTAATAATAATGAAAATAAGACTATTGAAATAATAAATAATGAAACACTAAGTCAAGAATAATAGTAATTTTAAAATCCAATTATTAATAAAAATAAATAATAAAATTTATAAAATAACATTGATAATAAAATCATTGAAATAATTAATGCATAAAATCATAAATTGACTATGATAATAATATAATAAAATCCTTAAATAAATTATTAACAATAAAATGATGAGTTAACAAAACGATAATAATCATTATCAATTAATTTAAATAATAGTAAAAATAATAATGATCATCAAAAAACATGAAATCCGCACATAATATAAAAATTGATGAATGGTAATGATCAAAAAATCCATTTATTTAATCAAATATCTCATTAATTAATATCCATGAAGGGAGGAGTTGATTATGCATCTACCAAGGTCAAGTGACCCAATACGGTCTAGTCAAACCAATAATATAATAGGCTAAAACATAAACCACATCCTTACAACTTAAACATCCCACTCATGACACCCAAGAAGGATAACGAACATGAGGGTATGGATACAAATGTACAAGGATAGGCAAGCAAAACTATGATACCAAAACATGATATTAAAATCAAGGAACAGAACATAACCACACATGCATGAAGATATGATGAGACCAATAATAATGAAAAACAATAGCACAATAAGACATAAACAATGGTGGATCAATATCATATAGTACATGTTATACCTGTCGAAGTGACCTTCTAAGTAATCAATCACTTTCATGTATACCCAAGATTTCCAAATCCAACATCAAGCATAACTCATGGCCTGGTGCATGCATCCATCAAATAAAACATTAGCAGTACCTAGATGATGTCAATCTAATAGTAATTTAGAATGAATCAACAAGTAGGAAGTAATAAATTGAGTACACTCATCTATATTTTATAAAGGGCCAAGAGTTAGTCTCGAAAACCATGACCCCAAGTATACCATGTGAGTCACAATCAAAAGTTGTAAGAGGAATCAATGTCAATTTTGTAAAACATGGTATATCAATAACATATAGTAATGCAACTAACTTCAATATAATATATATATATATATATATAGCATAAAATAAACCCAAAATAAGTAATATGTATATTAATATATAATGAATCTAATGCGAGCATCAATTGTGACATGACATATCACATTGTCTATCCAAGGTACCTACATCAAAACCATCTAAAAACAATACAAACATCAACCATCATAAGTCCAAGTGTTATCAAAAACATGCTTAAGTAATCCATAATCCCATGTCTATAAGGGCCATAAGGTTGGTTTGTGACATCCTCCCCTCCTTAAAGAGGAGTCTTCTCAGTGACTAACAATAGTCAAACACAAAATTATCTGAAAATGTCTAATAAAACTAATTAATACTATTACACAATTTCTTCACCCATTGTGAGGTGTCAATGTCTCAACCATATATCATTTGTATTCCTATTTTGCATCACTTGGATTGTCACGTCCAAAAATACATTGGGCCAAGTAATGGCCACCTTCTAATCTTCAAGTACACTTTACGACACTAAAAGGGAAAAGTAACACTTAAATAGTAATATCATAGAAAAAAATACAATAAATCATTCAACATGGATGAAAATTTTCCACTCTCGTGCCTTAAAAAGGTCATCAAAACATTAAAATCCACTAAAAATAGTTACAATAAGTTCACCAAACCAAAAATGGCTACATCGGTCAACAAAAGTCCAAGGTAACATCTATCAATTTTCCATGTAACACCATTATTATAACCATTCCATCCATTTATGAAGGTGGTCCTAAAGCATCACAAGCATACATTGTCCCAAAATATAATAACCAATACATAACCTAATAATATTCCCATCAGCATACTGACAACATTCCCAAGTAGGAAAATATAGCTAAATAACCATAAGACAAAAAAGTGATGTCTAAACAAGATTGACAATCTAAATATTCAACTTGACTTGGGTCAATGTCACTTGTTTCAACCCACAGAAACCTGTAATATGAGGTGAACAATCATAAAATCAGCCAATCCATCAGATTGTAACTAGAATCTAAATTAAGAGTGGAAATCTTGTATTAAAACATTATGCCACATGCATAATCCTAAGAACATTCATCATAGAATGTCATATCATAATGTTATTAATCCATAATTTTATGGTTACTCCACTACATCATTAATCATTTAGTGGTCAATGCAACATCCCACACCAACCATGTTGAATAATAGGGAGGCCATATAAAGCATCTCATACAATTCAAAGGCTTATTATATGTTCTCCAACACACACAATGGTCTAAGGATACCAATACCACCATCCAAAAACATCCATATAAGGGCATCAACTAATTTTAATCACTCTATCCAAGAGTCAAGTGGGTACCTAAGATTAAAAACACCACCTGATTAGGGCTTAGTGATACTCTATCTAGAATACAAAATCTACATACATTCTAGTGATGTTTTTAAAATAAAACAAAAATATTCATTACAAAATATTTATAATTAGTATAACAATAACAATACATTAACCAAAACATGTTTGCACTTACAAGCCAACACATCCATGCATTTTAGCAAGCACCACCTTGTCGATTTACATAAAATTTCATGTCTATAGGACAATTAGTGCTTCAAAAGATCAAAATAATAAGACTTTACAATGGTTACTATACCAAAACCTCTAAGAGGTGATTAAAGGAATGATAAATCCATAAAGTAAAAATTATGTACTAAGATTACATGGCCAACTCATGGCAAATGTGATGCACACTCTGAATAAATCATGTGGCTACTTGTGTAAAGAGGAAAAGTGGATTTTTAGCCTATGACAGACTCCAATTATCCACCCATACTTAGTCAAAATCATTATGGATGTAGTTCTTCTCTACCATCTACCTCATAATTGCACCAATACTCAATGCTAGAGTTATGAATTCAAGATTACACAACATAATACAACATATACATTAGCAATTTAATCAAATAAATGTTGGTTTCACATGGAAATATACATCACATGAGTGGTGTATGAACATAATACCACATACCAATACTTTAATGAAACTAATCACATTTATTCAAGGACATGTACACAAAACATTCATGCAATAATTTTAAAAACATATATCAAAGTAAGGTTCACGTGATTGATTTCAAAAGTGGGAGATCACTTTACACAAGTAATTTACTATCATTCACATTTTCAACCATTAAAAATATACCATTGTGTCCATATAATTATCACATAACAATGTTAATATAGATAAGTTAAGGTGAAAACCCACAAGGTTAACCACATACACATAGTGTGAAAAAGATATCAATTCACATGATTTAATACACTCAATAAAATTTCAAAGTTCACACAACACATAATAGTTTACACACAAGGGGGATTTATATGAAAGATATCACACATATATGACTCAAAAAATTTAACAATTATGCCAAGGTTCTTCTAAATCATAATAATCAACACACATGATGGTGAACCATAAGGTTCCATGACTCCCATCAGGTCACCCAGTTTCTATATGTCATCCACATATCACCAAATATCCATCATATAATACACATAATTATTCCCAAGGATCTTAGATTATAATCAACTTTTTTAAAGAAGGTTGTGTTACAACAAAGTCATAAATTATATGTTCATGATCTCCAAATAACTACTGACAATATTTACACATCATGAATAAATGGCTCATGCTAACTGATAATAATAGGAGATCCCCAAAACTCTCTAACTTGCCCAAGTAAGTTAGACACACTCACCTGATAGAATTTTTGAGCTCAATTGGTACCCTTAGTCCTCCCACATCATCATTGGATAGCTCATCTATGCAAGATATCAATGGCTACTAAGTCATTATCTCTTGATTTCAACAATAAGTTCATATTGCTAATCCTCTAGTTGACTTAATCCAATAAGTCAAAGTATAAATAGAAACAGTTTTTGGAAAGGGTGAAATTAACTAAGGCATGGGGTGAATGCTAAAACACTACCATGAGAATTATAATGTCCCACAATCAATAAGTTCAACTAAACTCATAATAAACATCCTCACAGATGCAAGGCATATCTATCTCATAATAGGCATCTCATGAGTATCAACACATATCCAAGTTTTGAAATAAACATCCTCATGTATGAATAACTCAGTCAAAATAAAATAAACATCTCCATGGACATAATAAATCCATGGTCAATATGATGAACTCTTAAAAATCAACCCATCCATAATCAAATAGCCATCATAGATGTAAACATATCCATGATCAAAACATCATCATAGATGCAAAATAGGAAATAAGGATTCCCACACACTTATTTACCTTCATCACTTGGAGTTACAGATCCACATGCCTCTCAATCTATCTCAAAAGAGACCAAATACATAAATAAGATCAAGCTCTTATTTCAGCTCAAGATACTCCCTCATAAGCATAAATCCCAAGCCTCACTAATTTACCCAAGTAAATATAACACCCTTACCCTATGCAAATCTATAGGTTTGAGCTCAAACCTATGTCTTCCTAAGGATAGGATGCTCTAATCATCTACTAATGACTTACCCATACGAGTCAAAAATTGATACCAAACATCATTTGCTCAATTCTTAGGGGAAGTGATGATCAATTGTCTTCCATTGACTTGCCCATACAAGTCAATAGTTGACTAGAGATGTTTTCCCTAATGAAATCAATGGGGGAAAGGTTGACCCAACCTAAGCTATGGGTGAGTATCACAATATTACCTACATAAATTTACCAATTTCTACATACACATACATACATTCAATAATATAGGAACTTTACAACACTTTAGGCTTGCATAAGTAAAGAAATATTCAACTCATCCAAGAGGTTAAGTGCCTATATAAAGGTAACATCATAGCCTTATCAATCATATAAGGAATATATAAGTCCATACAAGGCATATAACTTTACCCATGGTTAGTATGCGTGTTAAAGTACAAGGTTTCAATTCAGTCTTAGAAAGAGAACATGGACATACAAGTGGTATTCAGCCTTCATACGGCATACACATACATGATAGTAAAATAAGCCTCCATAAGGATATGTTAATTTTTTATACATGTATTTATATCCACCCATTTACATTATGAAACACAATCCATTATAAGAGTATGCATAACAACACAAAGGCTCACCTAGGCTTTCAAGCACATGCCAAAAATTAGTCCATTGTGTTCAAACTCATCCAAAACTTTAAAGTATAGTCTCTGATACTAGATGAAACAACCCTATTTTTTTTTAAAAATTATCTATCAAATTACACAATACAACATCAAAAATTCCCACTACATAAAATTAATGCATTGTAATGCATCTCAATAACTCTACAAAAAGTACTAGCAACCTACAACTAGTATCCCAATTGTCCCAAAAGGATAATTCTATAAACAACCAAAATGGAATTAAGCACATTTAATAATCTTTAGTTATCCAATATATAAGTAAATAAATATTATATGATGGAATTTTAATACTTAAGCATGGGTTTCAAATGACCAAACATAACGGTTCATCAAACCAACGTGCCCAAAAAAGTGTTATCACATCATAAGATCAACAAGTGAAGATATATACTCCATTGATAGATCCAACATGA
>JARHVA010008285.1:237500-247500 GCA_037957365.1 Torreya grandis | reverse complement strand
ATTGATAAACTTAGGTTCCATTAAACACATGTTAGGTGATAAGAAGCTATTTGATTCACTGATAGACCAACCCATTAGAGATCGGGTTAAGATCACTAATGATAAAGAGTATGTTGTAGATGGAATAGGCCAAGTCACCATTCCTTTTATAACATGGAAATATATAATCTAAAAATTACTATATATTCTTAGATTGACATCTAACCTATTATCAATTAGTTAAATTTTGAATCATCATCTGAATGTGGAGTTTCTTGTTGATAGTAAAATCAAATCCTACTTGATCTCATGAAAAGGTGTAGTTCTTTCTAGATAATTTTTGAAAGATAAATTATTTTTTTTAGTTGTTTCATTTTTTACAATATCTCTATCTACCTCTACATTAGAATTTACTACTCTCTAGAACTACCATTATGGCCACCTATCTATTGGATCTTTATACTAGTTAAGGTCAAAGGGAATAGTTCATGGACTTCCCAAATTATATATTTCCTTGCTCATTTTCCCTAGATGAATTGCAGGTAAACAACATAGGGATTGATTCAAGACAAGTTCCTTTCATGCCAAGAAACATTTAGAACTTGTTCATATCAATTTGAATAGATTGTTACCTACATCATTTTTGGGATGCAATTATTTCTAGCTATTCATGGATGACTACTCTCGAAAGAGATGGGTTTTTCTATTGAAGAAGAATAATGAGGCCCTTCATCATTTCTAGGTCTTCTATCAATAAGTTGTGAAGGAGACCAGACACCTCTTCTTCTCCTCTACTCAGATCAAGGAGGAATTCACATCAAAGAAGTTCCTAGAATTCCTAAACCAACAAAACATCAAACAAAATTTGAGTGCTCCCTATACACCCTAGTAAAATGGCATTGTTAAGTGATTCAATTGCATAGTAATGGAAATAGCTCACTCCAGACTATCAATAGCAAATCTAGAGAAACAATATTGGGTAGAAGTAGTCTAAATAGATATTTATCTTCTGAATAGGGCACCAATAAATATTTTAAAGTTAAACACTTAAGAAGAGGTATGGAGTGGTAAAAATCCATCAATTTTTCATCTACAAGTGTTTAATTGAACAACATATATGCATGTCCTAGATCAAAAAATGAAGAAACTCAATCTAAAAACACTATTATGCATGTTATTTGGATATATCACTACCTCAAATGCATATCATCTCAAGGATCTTAAGACAAAGAAAATATACAAAAGTAGAGATGTGGTTTATGATGAGTCATCCTTGGAATCAGTGATGCATAAAGAAGAATCAACACCAACCACCTATCATCAATTACTCTTTGAGTCAGATGATGAGGATACTTCTCATAGAGAAGATGAGTTACAAAGGTAGTTGTATGTTGATCTTAGAAAATTAAAACATCCACTACGTAGTTCTTCACATCAAAAAAGTATTTCTTCACATCAGTAATAGAGTTCCCATCCAAAAATGGGTATGAAACACCATCAAAGACTCTCGTGTGAAATATCCTTAGAATACTTCATCCAAATTCATAATGAGGAGTTCCACGAGAAATGAGGTAAATTTTGCACTCATGTGTATAGTATTTGATATATTCAAACCTGGTAATATTTTAGAATCATTAAGTCAACCTCAATGGAAGAAAGTAATGGATATTGAGTATAACTCACTCATAAAGTATCAGACTTGGGAACTTGTTTATCTACCTACAAGAAACAAACCCATAGGCTACAAATAGGTCTTCAATACTAAATATAAGGTAGATGGATCCATCAAAAATAACAAAGCATGACTTTTAGCAAAGGGATATGCTCATAAAGAAGGCATTGATTATGAAGAGAAATTTTCACCCACTGTGAAGATCAAGACCATAAGATTTGTTTACCCATTAGTAACACAAAATAGATGAAAAGTTTAGTAGATGGATGTCAAGAGTGATTTCCTAAATGGTGATCTCAAAGAAGAAGTATACATGATGTAGATAGAAGGATTTATTGATAAAAATCATCCTAAAAAGGTATGTCATCTCAGCAAATCACTATATGGACTGAAATTATCTCCTAGGTCATGGTACATCAAGATAGATGATCACCTTTTACAATATGGTTTTACCCATAGCCCCTCAAATTATAGCTTGTACTTAAAGAAGGTAGTGAAAAAAATTATCATTCTTGTTTTATATGTAGATGATCTTGTGATCACTGCAAGTCTATAATATTAGGTTTATATGATAAAGAATGATGTCAAAATATCAATTGGCATGACTGATATAGGGCTGCTCCATTACTATCTTAGCTTGCAGATATGATACAAATAGAATCACATTTTTATCTCCCAGATAAAATATGTCAATACACTCCTAAAAAAGTATAGAATGTTAGATTGTAAACCTATTTCAATAGTAATGAATAAAGGTTTACAACTCTATCCTTTCTAGGACTCACCTCATGCAGATGCAACTCTCTATAGACATCTCATTGGGAGTCTCATCTACTTGACCTACACTATACCAAACATATGTTTTGTTGTGAGCTATCTCTTCATATTCATATATATCAAGGCTAGAACTAGATACTTGTATTGAATCTACATTTTGAGTTATATATATGGATGTTTGTTGTTTAATTTAGCATAATGTATATTGGTATCTAGATCTGGTTATATTATATATGTTGATATGTGTTTTATTAGTTTGATTGCTTTATATGATGATATTTATCTATTATTTTTATCAAAGTAGAGTCAGTGAATATGTATCTTGTTTATGAAATTTTAGGTGTATGTTTAGTGGATTACTATTGTTCACTTATATAGTTTTTTTAGATATTCTATAATATTTATACATGTAGATCATGTGACTATCATATTCCATATCTAAACCTAGATTTTATGGAGGACTTATGACCATATTTATCATGTTGTGTAGGTATAGAAGAAGACACTAAAATTAGAACTATGTGTGATACACTACTGATGGGTAGATGTGTAGACTCTAGAGCAAAGAGATTGATTGGTTAGTGTATTGAAACTATACTTTGAGTTATATGCTTTTTGGTAAATATCTTGATTGATGTCTAAACTGGAGACATGTTTTGATATCTATAGTTATTTTCATATATCTTGATTGGTGTTTGAACTGATGTCATACTCTTAGATTTGTAGTTATTTCCATATATAATGATTGGTGTATGAACTAAAGTTGTGTTGTTATCTCTATAGTTATTTTAATACATCTTGATTGGTGCGTGAACTAAAGTTGTGTTCTGATCTCTATAGTTTTTTCCATATATCTTGATTGTTGTATGAATTGAATCTATGTTCTAATCCCTATGAACTTGTTGTAATCTTTACTGAAATCATGGTGCATGAAATCATTTGTAAATAAGTAGCCTATAAAACATAATGCCCATATGATTAGTAACCAATGGATCCTTAAAATTAATATCCTAAGATAAATATATAATAAAGGAGTTTGATATAAGAGTGTGGAGAAAGAGATCTCAATGCCCCCTATTTAAATGTTATAATGCCCCGATTGACATACTATTTAATGCATTATTAGAGTGCATAAAAATGATCATTTAAATGTCCATTTATCATGTGATCATCTCCCTATCTAATAGTGTAAGTAAAATTTCATGAGACCCATCTCTATCTAAAAACAATATAAACACTCTGTGTGTATCTTGTGTTCTTCTCAATGTATGAAGTGCTAGTAAAGTGTCTCTTTACCCTTGTTGAGTATTTTTATGGATTTTTCTACTCCATTGCATTTTCAATTGGAATTGGATTAGGTTATTACACCATGCTATAAGATGGTGGATCTGAGAGGCATACATCAAAATCTATCTCTAAATGTGTAACCACTAGTCCCAATTTTTTTTCTAATCCCAAGGTTGTATAACATTGATGCCTGAATGATTGTGATGTCTTATATAGAAATTTGTCTTGAATTGATAGAATGAGAACTATAGCAAAAAGGTATTATAGCTCTAAATCTGTTGGCTAGTAAATCAACTAATGCATACATGTTTTGAATCGTAGAATTTATTCATTGACTATTTATGTCTAGCCCTAGTGTAATGAAGGTAATCTCTCATATGTAACATGAGGTCCCTTATTCTATATGTAACACATGATAAATAATTATTCTAAATCATCATATGTGTTTAGTGAACCACTATGGAGTGAATGATGAAACCACTCTATTTTTTCAACCCTCCATAGTTCAAGTAAATAACTTTAAAATGGTCAAATTAATAATAACATGTGTTTTACCTTTCATGTAAGCTTCTAGATATAAGTATGGATGTCCATGTCTATCAAACTTTGGTAAATTCAATATCTATAGTTTTAATGGTATTGTTGCATTTAAAATCTTGTGTGGAATGGGACTATTATGTATTGCATTGGAATCCACCCACAAGTTGTATGTTTTACTTTCCAATGTGGGGTGATGTACTTGTTATTTAAAAGCACCCACTACATGCATCAAGGAGATTACCTCTTATGAAAGATTATTATAATTATCAAAGGATTCATTTAGCTTTTTCATTTTATTTATTTATTTTAGCCATTGGTATATTTCATTTATAATAGTCTATAGGGAGGGTTGATTTGGTCTCTTTAACCTTTGGAGGTGTGATAGATGGGACCTAGTTAGAGGGAAATGAGTTACAACCCTTATTTAGGTTATTTTGAGATATAGGTTCTACTATAGTAAGGGTCATTAAGGGAGATTCATTGGTATCTCTTATATTGTTAAGTTGTCAAGAAGTATCACATGATAATTGAATATAAGGTGCTTTATTCTTAAGTAAATGTAAATTATGAAAATAAGAGTAAGTGTGTGTGTGTGTGTGTGTGTGTGTGTGTGTGTGTGTGTGTGTGTGTGTGTGTGTGTGTGTGTGTGTGTGTGTGTGTGTGTGTGTGTGTGTGTGTGTGTGTGTGTGTGTGTGTGTGTGTGTGTGTGTGTGTGTGTGTGTGTGTGTGTTTTACATGTGACCTAGTATTTGCTTGAAAAAGAGAATTAGAAGGTGTAGATTATATGTCATCTTCAACATAGTGACAATAATCATGATTATCCAATGGTTCATCAAAATAGGAGTTTAATTCATTTGTATAATTAAGAGTAAAATAAGTGTCATCCACATGCTCATTAAGAGAGAGGAGGATAAGATTTTGAATTTTTACTATTATGTAGTGTGTCATCATGTATAGGTGTAATGCAATGCATTTTTTAATTATATATGAGCGGAATGCAAACATGATTATCACTTTTAATTTTGGAGTCAAGGGTGGAATAACAAGCAATCATGTTTCCATTTTTCATTTTATGACATATAAGAGAAGAACTAGAGACATGAATTATCAATTTGTTGTAAAGAATCATTTAATTGAGTTGTGAATGTGAAGGAAGGTGATAGAATAGTTTTATCTCCCTTATTTTATGAATTGTTAAAAAGTGTAACATCATGGGTACATGTTTTTTCAAATTTAACTGAAAAGGGTAAAGAAGATGCATTTTTATTATGTAATTTACTTGAATCAGGAAAATGTATCTTTCATGTATTTCACTTATATTGATTTAATTTGAATAATTAGGAAGCAAAAGTTGTTAATAAGTTAGGATCACACTGTGAAAAGCACTACCAACAAGAGGTTATTTTGGCATTGTATTTTTATTTTTATGTTTATTTTGAGTA
Organism: Torreya grandis; assembly: GCA_037957365.1. NCBI lineage: Eukaryota > Viridiplantae > Streptophyta > Pinopsida > Cupressales > Taxaceae > Torreya > Torreya grandis. The sequence goes on along the minus strand of JARHVA010008285.1, from coordinate 241,803 downwards.
AGAGAAGAGTAAGAGAAAAGAGAGGAATATGTATCTAATATATCCACATGCTCATTTTCATTGTCATGCTCATAACAATCCACATATCCATGATTATAAAAATAGTCATTATCATCATTATAAATGAATTTGTTATTATGGTCTAATGTAAAATCTTGAAAATTAGACCATTCACTATTGTAATCATGACAAAAATTAAAAAATTTATCAATTAGATGAGAGGTGTAAGACTTCTCAGATGCCATTTTAAACTTGACAAAGAATATAATGTAAACAAGCAAGAGCAAACACACAAGAGATATCATTTAATCTAACATAAGTATTTATGCAATTTGAGAAATTTAGTACAAAGTGTGTAATAAAAAATAGGATTATAAGTGAAACCCTAATTATTAGTAATTGTAAGTATAGGGACCTAGTATGTGGATTTAGAGTTTTAAATTAGATTTAATTTGTAAAAAACTAGATTAGATTAAATAGATGAAACCCTAATGTAGGATTGGTTAAATTAGATAGGTTATGATTTAAAATATAAAAATAGAATTTTTTAACCTTATTTTAATGCACAAAAACTGGGAGAAGGTAAACCCTAAGCAAAACAAAGGTTTTATGTAATATTCAAATTAAATTGGGTTCACCAAATTTTTTAACCTTTTAGGACTTAATACATGTAAAATCCTGTGTTGTTAAATGGTTGAGTCTGTTGCTAATCTAGAATGAAAATTCAAAATGATTGATTTAATTGAATTTTCCTAAAATAACAAGTGATAAGAGAAAATTTACTTGTCTAGAATTAAAACAAATTCTATGCGGCTCAAGGAACTATATTAGGTTGGAGAGATAGGCAGAGACCTTTTATCTTCTAAGTGTTTATTGAAATCTAGTCTTAGATATTAATGCCCATATCAGTACATTAGCACCATGTGGAATTAGTGTCTAGTTATGGAATTATTATCCTTCTTGTATTGAATGTCTTAAAATTTTTATGTAAGCTATAGGAGGTTATAGAGGTCCTGTATGTAGTTTTTTGTCATTTGAGGGATCTTGTGTCACTATTCTAGTTGAATCTCTTCTAAAACCATAATAAATACCTTCACACATGAAAAAATAAAAAAACCAATTACAAAAAAGAAGGGAAACACTACATTGCAGGATGTTATGATCATATGGAGTAGAAATCTTATTGTCTTGGTTGTTCCCTACATTAACCCTAATGCTAAGGTTATCGAATATATGTAGTTCTCCCTTTGTTAATGTGCACCATCAAATTGAACAGTGTGATGAAATTAATTTTTCATAGACCCCTATTTGATCAAAAATAAAATGTCTAGATGTGATGAGTAATTAGTATGTAGAGCATTGAGCTGCACTATTAATTGATTTTATGTAATTATGTGCCAAGCTAGTAAGTGTTATATTTAAAATGCCTTGTGAGGCTATTTATAAAGAAATAAATTTGATTTGATTAGAAGACCTTGTTAATTGTCTAAAAATTAATAAAAGAGGAATAAAAACATAAGAGAAGGATCATGAAAGTATTTAAACTTAATCACAAGAGAAAAGGCTCGTCATATACTTGATCCTTAATTGGAAACTATTATTATGTGGTGCTACTATCTTGAAATTGTATTTAATGTCCTAAAACCTAAATCTAAGTTAAAAATAATAAAGATAGGATAGGGGGAGCCCTTTGATTTGGAAAAGGTGACTTATGACTACTAGGGGTGTCCAAAATAAGGGAAATAAGACATAAGAAAGATCAAAGTATTCAAAATGACCATGTGAACAAGGACTATAATCATCATTATGACCTCCATGTGAAAGAGTAGAAAAAGACATAGTACTTATGGTTGTTTTACTAATTTTGGGTGTTTACAAGGACTTAATACATCCTTCCAGAGGGTATTAAGTAGCCATTGAAAAATCCTTTGAAGGTGAAGATCTAGTAAAATATATAACATATTATCTTTCTTTGTCACAATTCATCTTAGATTTGAAAAAAGATATTAGAGAATAATAATGGCATGATATAGTAGTGGGAGAATTTGTAATAGAAACATATTGAGATTGAACATTATTTAGTATAGCTTCACTATTAATTTAAATTTAAAACCATGTGAAAAGATAGTGACTATCATGTTTAAAGGTAATAAAATATGTCACAATGAATATCATTAACATTTTTGAAATACGAAAGATAGATTCATTCATTGAATCAATTACAATATGAATCAAGTAATGCTAATGAATTTGAATAAAATTTACACAAAAATAAAGGTATTGGGTGATCCAAGAAAGGGTTTGAATGATTTTGTGGGTTCCAAAATATTCTTTTTCATTAATTGATTAGTTTTAGGCCAAAATTTCATAGCACTAATTATAAAGGAATATTCATACATGTATATATCTAAACAATTTCTAAGAGTATGATGCTATTAACTTCATTTGATCATATACTCATATCATGTGCACCATAAATAAAATGGATTAAAGAAGATTCCTACGTAAAAAATAAATGGTGCTAGGAATTTATAATACACCATGAGGTACGTGGAAAATAAACTCCCTTTCTAGTGTTGTGTAATGGATATGAGTACTTGGTTAAACCTATCATTCCATGATGTTTATAACTAGATCACTATAGTTTTAAAACTTAAAAAATATAGTTTATAAAAACATGAGAAGTGATAGAAAATAAAAATAAATGCAATCATAATATTTTTGTGTATAGATATCATCAAAATTCAAACTGAGGTCAAAAGAAAGAGCTTATGTGTTAAATTTTATTAGAGATTACAATAAAAAATATTAATTTTTACATTAATTCCAAGGTCAAATATATTCAATCATAAATTTTTAGATGTATATCCAAAGTTGATGGCTATTTTCTTTTAATTTTATGAATTACAAAAATTTGAATGAAACTCTAAGATAAATATAAATAAAATAGAAAGTAATGATCTAAAAATAGTGTGTTTGTCAATATTTTAATATTATTTTAATTAAATATAATAAAATGAATAAATATAATTTATTTAAATTGTAATATAGGAAAATAAAACAAAATAAATTAAAATATAATATAATACATAATTTTATAGAATTGGAAATTAGCTAAAAATAATAAGTAGTCCTACAGATATGTAAACCTTCATAAAACATATCTTATGATGATTGTGTACGTTGATTGTGAATATAAATTGCTTGAAATGACATATATATTGTGACATAGTTGAATGCAAGAATTGAAACTATGGTTGGAATATTCTAAAAATGAATTACATGGTTAAAATATACCCTTGTCTATTAACTATAGCTACATCTTAATTGACTATATGAATTATTTTTTTCATCTAGGTCATTTTGACTACTTGTGAGGGTTATATGTTTAATTATGTGTGATAATATGCCATGTGGAAAACTTGAAAAACATAAGCCATTTTTCCTATAAAATAAACATAATAAATATCAAATGCAAAAGGGGGTCAATAAGGTTTGTTTAATTACCTATCTAGCCATATAAAACCTTATATAATCTAAGTGATACTAAATAACCAAAATTGACCTCTGGCTGATGTAGTTCTCCTTCCTAAGGGTGATTATGTCATTTGTGAATTTTCAATTATATGAATGTAGCTATAATATTTATTGAAATGGTTATAATGGATGCCTATGATATGCAATATAAGGTATCAAAAATTGGTCTATGAATGTTTGAATGTAAAATAATTGAAATTGGAATAAATAGTTCACTTTTTCTCAGTGTGCAGTAATTCAAAATCAACTTGATAGGTTCTCTAAAGTGAGTATATTTTTGTGATTTTATATGGGAATATTTATAATGTTTTCTCTAATGATCCATGTAAAAATCATGAAATATCCATTTTGAAATGTTTCAAATTAAAAAATTAACCATTGGAGTCTAAGAGACAATACCACACTAGTGGAGGCTATCCTTGTAGATTTTGAGTTAATAAAATGGTTAACAAAAAAAGTGAGCTAAGGATGTCAAGATTAGACATTATCAAGAACTTAAAAATTAAATGTATGTGACTAAAATTTTATCTAATAAGATAATATATATTATATATCTAGTAAAATTTTATGAATTTTTTAAGGATTCTCAATAATGGAACACCCTGATTGAAGTTTGAGGATCATTTAGAATATAACAAGCATTCATATATGTTTATTGGTATATAATTAAATTTTATTTATTATTTATAAAATGGTTAAATCCTTAGTATCTTAAGGGGTAACTATTGCTATCATTATTTCACATATTTTTAGAAAGATAGAATAT